>MU715269.1:64136-100013 GCA_026770625.1 Nicotiana glauca
AATGTGTTGAGAATAGAAAGTATATACAGTCATCCATTTAATCAAAAACAAAAAGTAGGGCCACACCCCCACGAATAAGAGCTAGCATTGTCCCCAATGCTAACTACCAAATAAAACATCAAAAAGCAAACAAAGGATATAGAGTGGCCCCTCAAGCCTCATCAGCTGCCCTGTGCTGGTCAGTGGCTCCTATGTCCTCTGTACTAGCAGGGACCTCAGACTGGTCCCCAACCTACTGCTGCTGTGTTGCTGGGACGGGTGCCTGCTCTGAGTCTGGCTCATCAACTGAAGGGGCATTTGAAGGACCCTCATGCTAAGGAGTGACTGATATCACAACTCCCTCCGTGTTGGGGAGTTTCCTCTTCTTCTTCGGCCTGTGCTCCTCCTCCTGTGGCTGCTCAAATGGTGGGTCTACAGTCAGCTCCTCAAATAACAAGTCTAGTGGCAGCTGATACGCCACTAGCTTGTCCACCTGCTCCTTCAAAGCTACCACCGACTCCCTCGAGGCCTTAGTCTTCCTCAGCTTTCTGTGCTCCTTAGCCAAGCTCTTGAGTGCCTTGTTGTGCTCGCCGACTGCCTTGGCCAAGGAATCCTGCTTTGCCATTATCTGCTCCTGGTTGTCCAGGATTTTCTTCAAAGTCTCCTCAATAGAAGCAGGGATCTCAACAGTCACCGGTGATCGCTGAGCCTGTATAGCTGTGGTCAATGTGGACAACTTGGATGTCGCTGCCGACATCCAGTTGTTCAGATTGGCTAATGATTGCGTGAGCTGGTTAGCGGTGAATCTGTGAGTCTTTGATACCGGGATCACTGGATCAGCTGAGGTGGAAGGGGGTGTTGTGGAAGGTCCTGGGGGCACTGTAGTGGTCTCAATGGCAGCTGGCTCTTCAGACTGGCCAGCTGCGGAAGAAGTGGAGGCTTGGCTCTTCTTGGCATTCTTTGGATTGTCGGGACCTTTTTGATCATACCATGAATATGGGCTTACCGCAGGTACCTTAACATCATATTTCTTCTTTTCCACCCCCAGCTCTTTGAAATACATGGTCAATGTGTTGGGAAAGGGGTAATTTGTCTTTGTTTCATTGCCCACCGTGGAAATCACCCTATGCATAATATTGCCCACATTCAATGGGAATCCTGCCATGATGGAAGCAACCAATACAGCACGATCAATGGGGACGGAGTGATCATGTATGGTCGGGTCAAGCCGATTGCACACAAATGTCAACCACCCTTTTGCTTCAAAGTTTAAGGTGTTGCGGAATATCTTTTCTTGTGCCTTGAGCCATACCGGGACTGTTCTTGGAGCCGCTAAAATCTCAGCTAACCACGGCCGAGCTTCTTCTTTCAAAGCTAACTTCTCTAAGTACTGAGAGTCGTCCTCCTCTGCAAACCCCAAGAACTCATTCAAAGTCTTCCCATCAAAAAGCACGATCTTTTCCCTCACTTTTGTAGCTGTGGAGCCCCGAACTACATGATAAACATTGCTATAAAATTCCTTTACCATGTTCTCATTTGCCATTTTCACACGCTCTTTGAAGAAGCACCAACCCTCTCTTGTACGGAATTGTGCTTGTACGTGAGGGTTGTGAGGAACTAAATCAGCATCAATGAACTGTCTCTCCGGAATCAGCTTCCTTTTTGGCCACCATTCCCTGAATCGGTGGAAGGCAACCTGACTGACAAACCTGTCCTCCCAAACCTCGTGTTTCCTGGTCCGCTCTATCCCTCCCACTAGTGGTTCACCACCCTTGCTCTCCTTTGATGATGAAATTATGGGCGAAGTAGAAGATTGGTCGTCAGATTCTTTTTCAGCTCCGGACTTATCAGACGAGTCCGTGAGTACCACATTCACTAGCCTCTTGTAGGTGTTCACATTTGCCTGCTCAGGGGAGGATGACTCTGGCGCTGGAATCTCCACGGACATGTGGGGGGGGGCTGACTCTGAAGTCACACTCCGGGAGGGGGCATACTTACTACCAGTTGACTGAGAAGCAACCCTGTCGGCTATCCGAATTATCTTTCTATTTTTCTTCATAGTCTCCCTGTCCTTGGCAGTGAGTTTTACCACCCTTCTAATTGTCTTCCCTCGGGAAGAACCACCCCTCCCGGTTTGTTTCTCTTTGCCCCCACATTGTGGTTGTGCACCTCCGTATTTTTTCACCATTTTCTACAAGAGATACAAGTCTAAAATTATTAGTGGAAGCACATAAGGACTGGACAGTTTAAAATTCAATGCACAATTGCAGACACAGTATTGCAGACAGGAGGAACGCGGACCGCACAGAAAAGTCACGCGGTCCGCACAGGCAAATCATTACAATTACCATCTCTCTAAACCTGACCTACGCGGACCGTACTATTTTGGATTGCGGCCGTGTACGTCCAACGTGGACCGCACAATTATGCCACGCGGTCCGCACAGATCAAACCCTTGAATATATACACTCTCTGAACCTTGGCCACACGGTCCGCACTATTTTGGACTGTGGCCGCGCTGGTTCACGCGGACCGCACAGAAATGGTCACGCGGACCGCGCATAGGAATTCTTAATTATCAGTCAAGCACGCGGACCGCACACAAATGTTGTGCGGCCGCGTAGGGCAAAAATAACTTAGCAGGATCTTTTATTCTTTTTAGTCCAATTTTTAACATCCTAAGTGTCCCTACTCAGTGGTTTCAATTAAGAACATATGCCCAACCTTAATAAGTATTCACAAACCCTTTTCTAACCACTAACTAATATGAACAAGGAAGAAAAAGGAAGAAAAAGGAAGAAATTAAGAAGTTAATCTAATAGAAATCAATTAAAATAAATAAAAATTAAACTAAGAATTTAAATATAGATTAGTTGTTACCAGGAATTAATGACAGTGGAAATATTTCACAAGGTATGCGGGTGAACAGTAGAAAGCTCTCTCAGATGAAAATTTGCGAAAAAGGTTTAAAGGAGTCCCAAGGCTCCTATTTATAGAAGACCGTGGGACCCGTATCTTACCTACCTGCACGGCCGCACGCGGACCGCGCAGGGTTTTTCAACCTTTGAGATTCAGCAACTCCCAAGCGGACCGCACTGTTTTGGTGCGTGGCCGCGTGGGAAACTTCAGAGAACCATCCAGTTTGATTAATTTCCACGCGGTCCGCACTGTTTTGGTGTGCGACCGCGTGCAAAACTTCAGAGACTTCACAAATTTTGTTTTTCCAGCACTGACCGCAAAAAAATGTCATGCGGCCGTGCTGGATCTTTTGAGTTCCATCCTTCAGCATTTCAATCCCATGCGGACCGCACTATTTTGGTGTGCGGCCGCATGGTCGCTGTTCAGAGACTTCTCATTTTTTTGACTTTTACCCTGCACTGATTCAACATTATCCCTGCAACACTTCACAAACTATCAGCTCAAAAATCCTACTCTACAAAGGAAAAATAAAGAAATTCAAAAGACATGGGTTGCCTCCCAAGAAGCGCCTGATTTAACGTCGCGGCACGACACGGGTTACCATCATCTTACTTCAAGTGAATAAGCATCACCACGTGGCTGTCATCAACCTTTCCCAAGTAATGTTTGACACGATGTCCATTAACCCGGAATACTTCACCATTTTTGTTTTTGAGATCAAGGGCACCGAAGGGAGTTACAAAAACCACTTCAAAGGGACCACTCCATTTGGATTTGAGCTTCCCCGGAAATAACCTTAGCCTTGAGTTGAAGAGAAGGACCATATCACCAACTTTGAATTCTTTGCCCCGAGCATACTTATCATGGAGGTACTTCATCTTGTCCTTATACAAGGACGAGCTGGAGTAAGCATGGAATCTAAATTCATCAAGTTCATTCAATTGTTCCACTCGGAGGTTGGCCGCAACATCCCATTCCAAATTTAACCTTTTCAAAGCCCACATCGCCTTATGCTCTAATTCCACCGGGAGATGACAAGCCTTACCAAACACCAATCTATATGGAGACATACCAATCGGAGTCTTGTACGTCGTCCTATAAGCCCAAAGAGCATCATCTAACTTCTTTGACCAATCGGTTCTATTCGCATTCACTGTTTTGGACAAAATATTCTTAATTTCCCTATTAGAAACCTCCACTTGGCCACTTGCTTGCGGATGGTATGGGGTAGTCACCTTGTGGTTAACTCCATATTTGGTGAGCAAAGAATCAAAGGCCTTGTTGCAAAAATGGGACCCCCCATCACTAATGATAGCACGAGGGGTTCCAAATCTAGTGAATATCTGCTTCTTCAAGAATGCCACGACACTCCAGGCTTCATTGTTGGGAAGAGCCACGGTTTCAACCCACTTGGAGACATAATCTACCGCCACGAGAATATACGTGTTCCCACAAGAGCTTACGAACGGGCCCATGAAGTCAATGCCCCACACATCATAAATATCAACCTCTAGAATGGTGTTAAGAGGCATCTCATCCCTTTTAGAAATCCCGCCTGCTCGTTGACATGCATCACACTTTTTCACTAAATCGCTTGCATCTTGAAACAAAGTCGGCCAATAGAAACCACAACTTAGAACCTTTGATGCCGTTCTCACTCCCCCATGATGACCACCATAAGGAGAAGAGTGGCAAGCTTCCAATATGCTCAATTGTTCTTCTTCTGGGACACAATAACGAATTACACCATCGGTGCAAATTTTGAACAAGTAGGGCTCGTCCCAATAGTAATCCAAACTATCCCGCTTGAGTTTCTTCCTTTGGTTAGAAGAGAGCTCATACGCGACTATACCGGTCCCAAGATAATTGGCCACATCGGCAAACCACGGCATATCATGCATATACACCGCAAGGAGTTGTTCATCCGGAAAAGCATCATTAATCTCAACACCATTGCTCGGTCTTCCTTCTTCCTCTAGCCGGGATAAGTGATCTGCGACTTGATTGTCACTTCCTTTTCTATCCACAATTTCTAGATCAAATTCTTGCAAGAGTAAAACCCATCTCATCAACCTCGCCTTTGATTCTTTCTTTGTCATCAAGTACCTAAGGGCGGCATGATCGGTATGAATGATCACTTTGTCCCCCATAAGGTATGGTCGAAACTTTTCCATGGCAAACACAATAGCTAGCAACTCCTTATCGGTGACTGTATAGTTCTTTTGAGCCTCATTCATTGTCTTGCTTGCGTAGTACACCAGATGGAACATTTTGTTAATTCTTTGGCCAAGTATCGCACCAACCGCTACATCATTAGCATCACACATCAACTCGAAAGGCAACTCCCAATTTGGTGTGGTGATAATGGGAGTGGTAGTCAACTTATGTTTCAACAATTCAAATGACTCCATGCACCTCTCATCAAACACGAACTTCATATCTTTTTCCAATAGTTTGCACAACGGGTTTACAGCTTTTGAAAAATCCTTGATAAAGTGCCGGTAGAACCCGGCGTGGCCTAAGAAACTTCTTACCCCCTTGCAGAAGTAGGAGGAGGAAGCCTTGAGATAACCTCTATCTTTGCTTTGTCAACTTCAATACCATTTTTTGAAATTTGGTGCCCCAAGACAATCCCCTCTTGCACCATGAAGTGACATTTTTCCCAATTGAGTACAAGATTGGTCTCCTCACATCTTTTCAACACTTTGTCCAAGTTCGCTAGGCATTCTTCAAATGAGTCTCCCACCACACTAAAATCGTCCATGAAAACCTCCAGAATGTCCTCCACCATGTCGGTGAAGATTGCCATCATGCATCTTTGGAAGGTCGCCGGAGCATTACAAAGTCCAAACGGCATCCTTGAGAAAGCGAATGTGCCATATGGACAAGTAAATGTTGTCTTTTCCTGATCCTCCGGGGCAATGAGAATTTGGTTATACCCCGAATAGCCATCAAGGAAGCAATAATAAGCCCGGCCCGCTAAACGATCAAGCATTTGGTCCAAAAATGGTAGAGGGAAATGATCCTTCCTAGTGACCTTGTTGAGCTTTCTATAATCTATGCACACTCTCCAACCCGTGACCGTGCGGGTCGGAATCAATTCATTGTTTGCATTTGTGACAACCGTGATTACCCCCTTCTTTGGAACACATTGGACCGGGGAGGTCCATGAACTATCCGATATTGGGTAGACTACACCGGCATCCAACCACTTGATAACTTCCTTCTTGACCACCTCTTGCATAGCTTCATTTAATCTTCTTTGGTGTTCAAGCGACGGCCTTGCATCTTCCTCCAAAATGATCTTATGCATGCAAAAGGTGGGGCTTATGCCCCGAATATCCGCCAACGTCCATCCAATCGCCCGCTTGCGCTTTTGTAAAACCGCCAAAGTGGCGTCCACCTGCAAGTTAGTTAAGCAAGACGAAAGAATAACAGGCAAAGTGAAATTAGGACCCAAGTATTCATACCTGAGGTGAGGAGGAAGTGGTTTCAACTCCAACACCGGCGGCTCCTCAATAGATGGCTTTGTTGGAGGGGTCTTACGATTCTCAAGGTCCAATGATAACTTCCTAGGCTCATAAGAGTACGAGCCCATACCATGCAAAGCATTTACACATTCAATTCTCCCGGCATCATCATTAGCCTCCATGTTCAAAAGCACCGCTTCAAGTGGATCTTCAACATTGATCATTGCGCTTGTTTCATCCACTATCACCGCCGTGACAATGTCAACAAACGAGCAAACTTCGGTACTATTTGGTTGCCTCATAGATTTGCACACATGGAACACTACCTTTTCATCACCAACTCGGAAGGTCAACTCTCCCGCCTCGACATCAACCAAAGCCTTCCCTGTTACTAGGAAAGGCCTTCCAAGAATAATTGGGACTTCAAAGTCCACCTCACAATCAAGAATCACGAAGTCAGCCGGCAAGATGAACTTATCAACTCGAACAAGGACGTCGTCGATGATACCCAAAGGCCGCTTCATAGACCTATCCGCCATTTGGAGCCTCATTGAAGTCGGGCGAGGTTGCCCAATTCCCAAAGTTTTGAATACTGAATATGGCATTAAGTTGATGCTTGCCCCCAAGTCACAAAGGGCTTTTGCAAAGTCGGCGCTTCCAATAGTGCATGGTATAGTGAATGCACCGGGGTCCTCAAGCTTAGGAGCCATGGAGTGTACAATTGCGCTCACTTGATGGGTCATTTTTATCGTCTCACACTCCATTGATCTTTTCTTCGTGACCAAATCTTTCATGAATTTCGCATACCCGGGCATTTGCTCGAGTGCCTCCACTAAAGGCACATTGATAGTTAAACTCTTCATCATCTCAATGAATTTCTTAAATTGCTTATCATTCTTTTGTTTGGCCAAACGTTGAGGGTAGGGTGGAGGAGGCCTAGGCAAAGGTGCCTTGGCTTTGGGCACCTCCGGCTCGGGCATATCTATAACATGTTCCCTAGACGGGTTCACGTTCTCTTGAGTCTCCTCCTCGTTCTCTTGAGTGTCAATTCTCACTTCATCTCTTGCACTTGTCTCCACAACATCATCAACCCCCATAGGCATATTAACACTGGGCAACTCATCTTCCTCTACTATGGCTTGATTCTCTCTTGAGGCATGCACATCACCGCCTCGTCCACTACGTGTGGTCACCGCCATCACATGGTTGTTTTGCCCATCCTTAGGATTTACTACCGTATCACTAGGTAGCGCACCCTTTGGGCGAGTATTTAAATATTGTGAAATTTGTCCAAGTTGCACTTCCAAGTTGCAAATGGAAGTGTTATGTGAAGCCAATTGTGCATCCGAGTCTTGCGTCCTCTTCATCATTTGTTCAAACATGACCTCGATTCTCCCAAATTCATTGCCCGAAGAACTCGACCCTTGAGATTGATATGGTGGCGGGTTGTTTGGTTGTTGAAACATCGGGGTCCTTTGAAAGCCTTGCCCCCGATTTCCTTGGCCACCATTGTTGTTCCATCCCCCTTGACCATTGTTATTGTTCCAATTGTTGTTGTTTCCACTCCAATTACCACTATTGTTGCCTTGATTCCCCCAATTGTTGTTTTGGTTATTACCATTCCAATTTCCGGCGCCTTGTGATTGATTATTGTTATTCCAAGAGCCACATCCTTGTTGATTATTCCACTTCCCTTGAGATCGCCATTGTTGGTTACCTTGATTTCCTCTATCCCTTGGTACTTGTTGACATATTGACAATCTTCACTTTGCTCATCATAACATTCATTTGAATAACCACTACCATCATCATAATTTTCACAATTTCCTTGTTGTTGTTGCCCTCTTTGCCTTCTTTTCATCATATTTACTCCTTCCATAGCATTGACTTGGCGCGGGTTTTGAACTTGTTGCAATTGCGCCTTTGCTAATTGGTTCATTGTTGTTGTAAGTTCGGCAATGGCTTGACCGTGGTCATGCAACTCTTTATGCAAATGTATAACATTAGGATCACCTTGAGGAACATTCGCCTGACTTTGCCATGCCGAAGAAGTATCGTCCATTTCATCTAACACTTCACATGCTTCATTGTATGAGAGCTTCATAAAATTTCCACCCGCCAATTGGTTCACAATACATTGGTTTGTTGTGTTGATACCTCTATAGAATGTTTGTTGGATCATCACATCGGTCATATCATTATTTGGACACTCCTTTACCATAGTTCTAAACCTCTCCCATATTTCATGCAAAGGCTCCGTTGGTTATTGTTTGAAGGACAAAATCTCATCACGGAGCGCCGCCATATGACTTGGAGAAAAGAACTTGGCAATGAACTTGTCTACCAATTCATCCCATGTAGTGATTGAATGATTCGATAATCTCTCCAACCAATCGAGTGCTTTACCCCGAAGAGAGAACGGGAATAGCCTCAATCTCAAAGCATCTTCGGACACATTGGTTTGTTTACTTCCCCAACAAGTATCTACGAACCCCTTAAAGTGCCTGTATGCATTTTTATCGAAGGCGCCCGTAAAATACCCTCTTTGCTTGAGAAGTGTCAACATAACATTGGTGATTTGAAAATTCCCCGCCCGGATTCGGGGAGGAACTATGGCACTTGCATAACCTTGGTTAGGAAGGACCCTTGGAGCAACTCTTGGTGGAGGCGGAGGAGGGTCTGGAAGTGCATCATTAGGATTTGCATTAGCATTTCTACCTCTCCGTGGCATTTGTGGTACCTGAAGTTCCTCTTGTTCAACTTCATCAACCTCCTCCCCCCCGACTACATTGTCAAGAGGGACATTCCCGTTTAAAGCCATGTGTACCTGTTGGGTCGACACAAATGATGTTAGTAAAAAGAAGGAAAGAGAAGCAAAACACAAAACTAGCTACACAAATAGTTAACACCGTAAGCTCCCCGGCAATGGCGCCAAAAAGTGATCGGTGCGGACTCAACCCTTGGGAAGAGTGGGCGCTAATAACTTTTACCCGATAGTGGTTTCGGGGTCAATTTCCTCAGGGAGCTAGTTATGGGAGTTGAGTATTTGTGAAGTCTAGGAAGGTGTTTTGGCTCCTGATTTTGCTTCTATCATTTTTGGTTTATCCGCTAAATTTATCAACTATAATTGTAAACTAAATTATGCTAAGTAATGATGCTATTTGTATGCAATAAAAGAAAAGCACTAGGGTTGTAGCACTTGCCTAGGTGACTAATTAACGGGTATAGAATTCCAATGCAAGGATGATAATTGAGGGAGATATGGATAACCGTTGCACTTAGCATTCACTCTCACACCTCTCGGTAGAGAGAGTGATTTTTTCCAATTGACTCTCTCGAGACCAATTGGGTAGGCTAATTTGCCTAAGCAACTAATGGTTCAAGTAGGGTAGTTACTCTCTCGAGGTTTAACCCGTTACTTGGGACTACCATTCTCATGGGTCCATCCCAAATCCTTGTTGGGTTAATTGTGAGGTCATAGACTCTCTTTCTCAAGAAGAGTCAAGACCCACTAAGCTAGACTTAGTGTTTGCAACCACCAAATCTAAGTGAAAACATACAATCAACCCAAATACCAAACACCCAACATCATCCAAGCATTAAGCAAAAACACCCATTAATTACCCACACTAGGGTTGAGCCACAACCCTAGCTAATGGGTTTATCTAAACATGGAAGAAGTAGAAATAGAAGAAATACTAGAAGAAATTAACATAATTATTAACTACAAGATTAATCTAATTGAATCAACGTTAATTGTAAGAGAAAATTGCCTAAAGTAGGCTAATAAAAGATGTCTCGTGCTCAGGTGCTCAGATAGATTACCAAAAACTTGACCTAAAAAAGTAAAATGCTCTATTTATACTACACAGGAAAAACCGGACAAAAATACCCCTGAGGGTCTGTTGCGGACCGCATAGAAATGTCATGCGGCCGCATAGGGTAAATGGTCTTCATATTCTAGCTTCTGGACTTGAGGATGCAGACCGCGTAGAAATGTCACGCGGCTGCATAGGTAAGGTCATGCGGACCGCGTAGAAATGGTTGCGCGGCCGCACTGTAGAAATCATCCCTTTTGCGACTCTCTGATCTTTCACCCATGCGGACCGCACTGATTTGGTGTGCGGCCGCGTGGAATTTTGCCTTAGATTTATTAGCCTCTGATCATTCTTCGTTGCGGACCGCGTAGAAATGGATGCGGTCCGCGTGGAACTTCTTGAAAATGTGCCTCTCTGAACTTTTCTGCACGGCCGCATGACAAAACAGTGCGGACCGCGCAGCTTGGGCTGAAACTTGATTTCTTTCTAAATCTTCCTGTGCGGACGCATGAAAAATCAGTGCGGTCCACATAGGTCTCCTTTTTCCCAATTTTCAGTCATCTTCTGGTGCTTGGCAGGTTTCACTCCTTTTTGAGCCGATTTGTGATATTCATCATCTAGTCGCTCAAACCTGCGATCAAGCGCAACTTATAAGCAATTCAGGACTAATCAAGAGCAATTTATGCACAAAGCTTAGGTAAGAATGGGTATAAAACATGCACAATTCACAGTTATCACCGACCCACGATTTATAGTTATCCACGGTGATTCATGCACTAAATACGTAGAGGAACTACTTGTATGGCATTCATATTGATATCTATACGGATTATAAGAGCCTCCAATATATCCTAAAAAGGAATTAAATTAATGTCAAAAGAGATGGTTGGAACTACTTAAAGACTATGACATTGATATTTTATACCATTCGGAGAAGGAAAATGTAGTAGCCGACTCCCTCTGCTGTAGATCTATGGGTAGCCTGTCATATTTATAGCCATAAAAGAGGGAAATAGACCATGAGGTTCATTAGTTAGCTAGTCTTGGAGTTCGGTTACTGGACTCAGGTGATATTGGTATTACTATTTAGGATACGGCAACATCCTCTTAGTAACTGAAGTAAAAGGACGCCAATATGAGGATCATGTGTTAGTTCATTATAGGGATACCACTCCTCAGAAGGAGAAGAAAGCATTTGAAATTGCAAAAGATGGGGTCCTCATATACAGAGGACGATTATGTGTCCTTAATATTGCAGGACTGCGTCGACAGGTTATAGGAGAAACTCAATATTCTCGTTATTCTGTCCATCCAAGAGCGACAAAGATGTATCATGATATTAGTGAAGTATAATTGTGGGACGGAATAAAAAGGGATATAGCGGAGTTTGTTGCTCAGTGTCCTAACTGTCAGCAGGTTAAGATTAGGCATCAGAAACCCGGTGGGTTATTGCAGGCTATGGAGATTACATCTTGGAAATGGGAAGTAATCAATATGGATTTCATTGTAGGCTTACCCAGTATCCAGTGTAAATTCGACTCAATATGGGTGATTATTGATAGGCTTACAAAGTCAGCCCATTTTCTGCCCGTTAGAACTATATATTCCTCAGAGGATTATACAAGGCTTTATGTTAAGGAGATAGTATGATTGCATAGTGTCCCTGTATCTATTATCTCGGATATAGGAGCTCAATTTATAGCTAACTTCTGGAGGTCCTTCCAAAAAAGGATTAGGGACTCAAGTAAGTCTTAGTACAACATTTCATCCCCAGATAGACGGACAAGCTGAGCGTACTATTAAGACACTGGAGGATATGTTACAAGCTTGTGTAATAGACTTTAAAGGTAGCTAGGATGATCATCTGCCGCTTATTGAGTTCGCATATAATAATAGCTACCATTCCAGTATTCAGATGGCTCCATACGAAGCTCTTTACGGATGGGAGTCTAGGTCGCCTATAGGAATTGTTTGATGTTGAAGAATCTGGATTACATGGGCCATACCTGATTAACCAACCCATAGAAAAAGTAAAGCTTATACGGGATCGATTATTGACAGCTCAAAGTCGTCAAAAGTCATATTCTAACGTGCGACGATGAGATTTAGAGTTCGGAGTTGATGACCGGGTATTCTAAAAGGTGTCACATATGAAGGGTGTGATGAGGTTTGGCAAGAAAGGCAAACTTAGCCCACGATATATTGGGCCTTATAGGATCATTTGGGGAGTGAGCAAAGTAGCTTATGACTTAGAATTGCCCTTAGAGTTGGAGTCTGTCCATTCGGTTTTTCACGTATCTATGTTACGGAAATACATTGGCGATCCTACCCGAGTGGTGCCCATGGATTATGTGCAGATTACAGAGGACTTGTCATATGAGGAAATTCTAGTTTCCATCCTAGACCGACAAATCCGCAAGCCACGGAATAACGAGGTAGCCTCCATGAAAGTACTTTGCAGGAACAACAATGTGGAAGAAATGACTTGGGAGGCCGAGAAAGACATGAAGTCTAGATATCCCTACTTATTTTCTCCTCCAGAGAAGGGTCTGACTGAGACATCATAACAATAAAGTAGGTGTATAAATTCTTGTGTTGGTTATTGTCGTTGGTCATGTGAGTCCATTGTCGTTATTGATAATTATGGTCATGTGCGGCGTTAGGTTATTAAGCTTCTATAGGTAGAGTTGGTAGTAGTGTTATTACAAAGGCGACCCTGCCAAAGTTATATAGATCACAGGGATTTGAACATTCGAGGACGAATGTTTTCAAGGGAGGAAGGATGTTACATCTCGCGTTTTCGTAGGTTAAAAGTTTCGTCTTCAGTTAATTGACATAGACTCTGGGATGAGATTATCTTGATGTTAGCATATTTACGCTATTTATAACAAGAAATAAATAAATGTCATGAAGGATAAAGGGTACACGAATTAAAGAAAATGAGTTTCGTTGAAAATAGCCAATTTGGGATAAAATACGAGTCGAGCGATAATACCTGATAATTATGGACTAGTACCATGCAAGGTACATATGACCACGACAGTACGATGTATAAAGTATATTAAAAATAAATAAAATTTTAAGTAATTCGAGATAATTTTTAAATTATGCGGGTAATTGATTAATTACCGGGTAATAGGACATTAGTCAGTTAATTAATCAGTGGAAAAAAATTAATAGATTAATCCCCCTCCCAAAACGTGGCATAAAGCCACATTGACTAAACATGACTCTTAGTCATGTATGCCTAGGTGGCTACCTAGGAATAAATGGGAAGTTAATGAAACAAGACTTATAACATGTCTTGTTATATTTCCATATTGGAAAAAGGAAGGACCAAAAAACGCTAAATATCCTAAAGTAATATCCTATCTTCTTGGTTTGAATGTTTCAAATACGGAGGCTTAAAAATTCGTTCAAACAACTTCAAAGAAGCAGAAGAAAATTTCGTTCAAAGAATTTAAAGAAGCCGAACCAAATTTCGTTCAAGAATTTCAAATAGCAGAAGCTTAATTCGATTTTTGGAGTTCTAAGGAATATTATACGGAATTTTCCCTACTTCAGGTATATTAAGGTCACCCCTTCTTTCTTTTGGCATGGTCCAAATTATACAGAAGAAATGAGCAAACTCACAGTTTTCATAAATTACTCAATTCATAGAAATACTAGGGGTGTCTATATTCTTGATTCCCCAAAAGAATTATTATTATCTTCTGTTCAAGGGTCTCACAATAATACGAAATTGAAAAAGTTTATCCAGAAGGAATATTGAGATTATTACGTATTTTTCATGCATTTCACTCGTTTATACATGTGCATTGACCCATCACTGGATATTGTTATATACGCGTATATATGTAAATATATGTATATGGGATATGAGAAAAGATTATGGCGTTATATACGCACCACCACCTGATCAGTTGGTATATGTTGATGTTGTTGCCCACAGTGGCTTGATGATATTATGTACACCCATACCTATGCATGACACGTCATTTATACGCACGGGCATGACATTATAAATGTTACAGAATTTGCAAAGTTATTTAGATTTACAGATGGATTTTTTATTTTATGTTTTGTTTATGTCATTTACGTACTAATTTTCATGCCTTACATACTTAGTGCATTATTCATACTGATGCCCTATTTCACGGGGCCTATGTTTCATGCCCGCAGGTGCAGGTAGGCAAGCTGATAGTCCCCCATCTTAGGATCCTTGATCAGCGAGAGTTAGCGCGCTCCACTTGATCCGAAGCTACTTTTGATATTGGTACGATATGTTTGTATACATATATGGGTATGACATGGCTCATTCCCGTCTTTCTACAGTTATATTTCTATTAGAGGTCTGTAGACTGTATATCTAGTTGGGTTGTATGTGGATTTGTCGGCTTTTAATTTTGGATGTATAGTTGTCTTCAGCAGCCTTGTTGGCTCGCCTATTGTATTCTGCACGTATACGTACATATGCCTTTGTGGAAGGTTTCCTTTATGTATGTTATTTTCGTAATTCAACAGATGTTATTCAGGTTCATATCTTAGATGCATGCTTACGGGTGTTTGACATGTAGGATTCAGGCACCCCTCGCAGCCCATCGTTTTGGGTCGTGACACTATCACACAGTATTGGTGTAATGGTAGGATGCTTGTCTATGCATTGAAGCAGTGAATGACTTGGAAGGATGTTTACTCAATGCAAGGTTCAGAGATTCAGAATTTTATTTCCGGCAGAGCAGAGGCAATCGCACTATGAACGTTGAAGTTTGGTTTAATGGAGTAACAAGAGTTGGTATTTTCAATCGTGGTGGAATTTTCATCTGTGATGTGGTGTCATTGTCCTTATTGAATACTTTAAGTTCGCTAGTGTTATGGATTTCATAAATTCGCCTTTGGGGCAGAGTAGCATATGAGTGCTGTGGTAAGATTACTACACTCCTTGAGAAAAGTTTACAGTAATTTGGGATTCATGGTAGACAGTGACTATGTCTACGAACCTAATGAAATAGGGCTAGCATAATGGTGGGAGATTTGATATGACGGTAAGGAGCTGCTTAATATGAAGAAGGATACAACATAACTTTGAATTGGAAGATATTGTCGCATATTTAGTTAATATCTACGAGAAGTGAATAGACTTGTATAGCTGGTGAATGAGCACGGGCTTAGGTGGGTCATCTCCTATAAGCAGGTCAACGGTCGTGTGGTTGGTAAATCTCCTGCGAAGGATTTTACTAGCTATTCGATAAGAGGTCTAATATGTGAATGTTGCTAGAGATTCAGAGTGTTCATGAAATGCTAAAGGAAGAATTTTGAGAAATCTGGCGGTTTAATTGCGCAAGGTCATGTTAATAAGAGATAAAGAACTTTGGTGGGTTTTAAATTTGTGTAATTGTGGGTTCAAGCAAAGTGGGAGAGTCCCACCGACTATGGTTGGATTGCCTAGTCACTTATTTGTGAGATTTCTAGTTATCGACATATTGATGGGTTACTGCGACTAAGGAAAGAGAACATCAATGGTAATTTGAGAGAAGGAATTGAAGAATGTGTTCTATAATTGGCATCATCGATTGATGTTCAGGCTTTGGGAAGACTCAGTGTTGATACCCAATTTTTCACTGTATATTTTTATATGAAAAATGCCTTCAAAACAGCCTATAAATGCATATATAAGTATGTCCCAATGTTTTACTGTTTTTTTTTTGTTTTTTTAAAAAAAATAAATCAATTTATTGCCCTATTTTATCAGAAAAAATTCAATAATTTCTCCCTAAATTATCATTTTGGTAATTTATTTATTAGATTCTTATACTTATACTAAAATATAGCTAACTTAATTTTTACACATTTTTACAAATTTACTTAGTATTTTAAAAGCTAAATAGCATATAAATGCAATATTAGCCTCTTGTAAGGTTTAATTGTGTTTATAGTTATAAAATTGACTCCAGTATTTTTAATTTAATATTTATATATTAGTAATTATTTTAGTACCTTTAATTTATTTCCAAAAATTATTTTACTATTTTTTATAAAATAAATAAAGAAAAAGTGGCTATTTAAATACTAGCCCCGTTTATTTCAATTATAGCCCTAAGTCAACCCCCAATTAAACCCAATCCTAAAACCCAATTACCAGCCCAAATCCCAATCGACCTGACTCGCGACCCTTTTAAATAACCCACTCGGATCCCACATTCAATCCAAGCCATTGATCAAAATGAGCAACGGTCACCCTTTAATCTTTCCTTTTTAATTTCCCATTACCCCCTAAACCTAATCATTTCTCACTGGTAGCCGTCTTTGAATTCCCATTCTCTCTCAAACTAATCTCCAACCCTAGCCGCCGTCTTTAATCATCACCCCAAAATCGCCTGAATCCATGGCTTCCAAATCCATTAAAGGCATGTACCTGCCTCATATAACTTCTACATGCTCGATTATCATAGTTTTAAGACCAGACCTTGAAGAAGTTTGGTCCAGACCTTGGTCTATTTCAGTGCTATGCCATCTCCGGTCATCTTCGTCCTTGCTCCAGCCAGCCATGGCTATTCAAGCCTGACTCTTGGCTTCTCCTGCTCAGATCAATGACCTTCCAAGTCTTTCTCACCACCTGGGTTCTTCTGAAACCCTAACCTTCGAGGTTCTTCTGATTCTTTTTGATCCGTTGCAAATTTGTGTTTCTCTAAGCTTTTAATTGTTTTCTCAAAGTTTCTTTCAAGTCTCTACCTTCAGAACCTTTATCTTTTCCGATTCAAGGTTTTGTTAAGTTATTTAGAAGTTTCTCTGAACTTTAACATCTTCTACTGTGTTTTTCATGTTGTTCTTCTACTAGAGTATGCATATTAGAAATTTTAGTCCTCTTTGAGAGTTCTGAATTTATTTGTTAGTATTTTTTGCCTGATTTACTTGTTTTCATCTCTACACTCAATTGATGATGAAAATCCTAAATTCGGGGATTCATTCGAGTTTTGAAACTATTTGTTATGTGATTTGCTTGTTTTTTATCTCTGAACTGGTTTGGTTTCAAAATCCTAATTTCTTTGGACCTATTCGAGTTTCTAAAAGTTGTTTCATCTGTTGCTCTATTGAATTTCTAAATATTTTGTTTCTGTATGTGATTCTAATTTCCTGCTAAACTCTCTAAGGTCTTTTACTTGACCCTTTGGTATGCTATTTGATATTTTCTCATCTCTGTCACTGAGTAACTGAAATCGATCTATGTAACTACCTGTGTTTGCTACTATACAATATTTCTCTTTGTCCTAAATTTAGCCTTGCATGTTTAATGCTTATATACTCTTTCATATGCTGAATTTCCTTCTGAAATGACCTTCAATTTTGGGATTGATTTCAAACCTCCTTGAATAATTTTGATTGCATTCATGTGTTAAGTGATTTGACTCTTTCCTTGTTTCGCCTTACTGATTTCCCTGTTTGTTGGGTTGATTTTAAAAGTCTTTCTTAGACCCTTAATTCCCCTATTTCTGACTTGATTTATTTGTTTATTCATGAATCAATAATTTTCTTTAATTTACTATGTATTGATTGTCTCTATATTCTGCAACTTTACTTTATTTACTTACCTTATTTTGTTTCCTGAGTATTTAAAAGATTCTTTTCTTAATTAAACTCCTATGTATTTACCCCTAATTGTCTACTTTGCACAAGATATTTACTTGATCTCTTTCCTTAAAATTCCTCTGTCCATTACTGTTTAAGTTTGAACTCCTTAATTAACTGAAGTTTTTATACTGATTGATTTTAATTGGTACACAGTCCCATAATTATTTTCTTGCCTTATTTTGCACCTATTTTCAAGCTATAGATACCCAGCTCTTTCATTAACACACACAAGCATTCTGAGTTCTGAAATGACTTACACACGAACACTCTTAATTTCTGAACTCTCACTCACACTCAAAAACTATTCTCTTTTGTTACATGTACTGTGGCCTGTCTCTAAGTCCTGCTACTTGCTATTTACTATATCCTGCTCTTTGAAACTGGTATGTTCTGATTAAGATTTCCAGCAATCACAACAATGTGTTTACTTAATACTTCTACCCTTTTGTCTTCCTACTACTTGTGTTTAGTTCGGTACTTTTTTAAGCATGTTGTAATTTCTTCCTGTTCTGTATCTACTATGCATCCTGAATGTGTTTGATGCTAATGGTTTGTTTGAGACATGACATTATTAACTGTTACTGTCTATGACTTAAACTTGATTCCCTTGGAACCATAACCCCTATGTCACTGTCATATGTTGTGTATTCTTGTTGATTTTGTAAGTATAACAATACTCTCTATTACTGTACATGCCCAGAATTAGCTAATGCCTAAGACATAGGATCTTTGCAATCCTCAATCCCTGAACCCCTTTGTGTGAAACCGTCAATTCTGTAACTATTTCCCAGCACCTCTTGCCCTATTCTTTACTTTCTTAGTTCTTTAAAACTTTGTTTCTTGACTTGCACTCTCTCTTAGACTTTAAGTTCCGCGCCATCCCCCCCTCTTGTGAGCCTTGCCTTGGGATCCATTGAGCTCCCTCTGTACTTGGACACTTAAGTATTGGCCCTTCCACGCTACACTTGTCCCTATTCTGGTTATACAATTTGGGTGTGAGCACTGCCTAGAGTCCCATTGAGGCTCTTAGGGAACTCTGACACACTCAAATTGGAGAAAGGCTTTGGATCAGTGGTCTTTGAGTTGGTCTATCTCATAATTCAGACAGGAAGTCAGAATCAGGCTTTCCTCTGGTTGTACTTTTTTTTATGTGTAATTTTATTTATTCTGGCTTGTAATAAGTTATAATAAATACTTGGGGCTGGCTAGTGAAAAGGATGGGTAACTATGCATGCAAAGGGTAGAAATCATGCATATAGGTCTATTCTAATCCTGCACATATAGAAATCATACCTATAGGTCTATTCTAATTTTGCATACTCAATACATATAGCAATCATGCCTATAGGTTGTTCTAATTCTGCATATTCAATTACGTATATACACCATGCCTATAGTCTATTCTAATTCTGCATACTCAATATATATAGAAATCATGCCTATAGGTTGTTCTAATTCTACATATTCAATTACGTATAGAAATCATGCATATAGGGTGTTCTAATTCTACATATTCAGTTATATATATAGAAATCATACCTATAAGGTTTTAAACAAAGTTTCACATTTGGATACTATCTATAAGGTTTAAAACAAGTCTGCATTTAGACACCGTGTTATAAGGTTTTCTGCATTTCGACCCTACGTTTATAAGGTTTAAAATCAGCAATGTATAGAAAGCATGCCTATAGGAGTCTCTGAATGAATTTGATTTGCTTCACTTAATGCCAGGTCTATGAATCAGTAATAATATGTACTATCACCTGCAGAACCTGTAATCAATCTATTAATTCTGCCTCTCTTTGGATAATCTGAGTCCTTCACCTAACCAAAGTTTAGCAAGCATGCCTATAGGGTTTCAAATAATTCGTCTCGAGTTTTACTGTCTTATCACCTTCTAAATTCAGTAGATATCATGTCTATAAGACCCCGTCTTAACACTTAGGCAAGCCTTAGGGTAATAACTATAAACTGAATCTATTTTAATAATTACAACCAGCAGGGAGACCTGATTTGGGATTCTTATCGAAACTATGTAATAAACCAGTTTGCCTCAACTTTTAAACTCCCTCGCCTTTGGTATTTTTAATCATACCTAAACAGTATGTGCAAGTCGTGCTAATTATATGCTTTCTTTGTTTAAGGAGGTATATATGAGCCTTTGTTATATGCTTTCCCCCAAGTATGAAATATGTATTTTTGTATGTCGGCTTAGAATCTTTTACCTTTGAAACTCCAAATTAGCCAAATATCCTTCCCTTTTAGGATTAGTAGTCCTAAGTGCCTCCAGGACTGATAGGAGTGGGACGGGTAATAGCATGCAATAAGTAATTGATACCAATCCACGCTTTAAATACCTCAACGAGGTGGGATGGGTAGATATGGATATGATGACCACGCGATAATGTCACGTGTAGCCCCTCATTGAGGAGTGATTGCAGGACATTGTGTGGGGTGATCCATATTTTTAATAAATCTAGGACTCCCCTTTCCTTTATTCTTTACTCCTTTAGCATTGTAACTCTCTCTATTTTGAAAATCAGCTTTTCTAATTCCCCTTTTCAATCTTGTCTACTTTCAAACCTTTATGTGTTGAAATCCCCTCTTATTTGATCCTTATTTGCTTATATGTTGATTTTACCCAAATTCACAATAATTGTCTGCCCGGAAACCATAATAGTGGATTTTAAGGGGTGCCTAACACCTTCCCCTTAGAATAATTTCAAGCACTTACCCAATCTCTGGTTATTCAAACAAGCTTAGAATTGAATCTCTATTGGTGTCCTAATTCACCCTAATCATTAGGTGGCGACTCTTCAAATGCAAATCCAGTTCTCAAAAAGAAACGAGTTGTCCCTCCAAATGTCAGAAACCCGATTTCGTGAGAAAAAGGGGGTGCGCCAGCACAGCGACTCTGCTGGGGATTTTTTTAGGCTTTTACGAATTCAGTTCATTATTGTGAATTTAGGATTCTCTACGCACAATTATTTGCTTATTTCTTTTAAGCATTCAATTTCCTTTTCGATTACAAAACTGACTTGTCTCCTTTTTCTTTTCTTTACTACTTTAAATTATGAAAATGTTGTACTTACTGCTTTCTTAACGTGTAAATACGTGACAACATGCCTTTAGTTGTTGCATAATCATGCTCAACATCATATTTTACTCATGCCAAACAAATCTTATAGCAACGCTTATAATGAGTGGTTGCGCTCTTCTGATATTATCACCCCGTAAATTCGAAAAAGGCATATTTACGATAAAACCAGTCGATCAACGGTGTAGTCGACGGTTCATCGCCTTTCCCCTTGAGTTGTTCGCTCAAGGGTACCAGTCTAAAACCCCATAGAAACCTCACTCTGTTTAACTGTGCATACATCATGGTCAAACCTAGCCGAGTCAGTTATGTCGTCCGCATAATGACTCTTTAAGATAGCCTTGTCCAAATCCATTGGGTTCCCCTAAAACCCAAACGTATATCATCACGTTCTGTGCATTTATTTGGAGAACTAAATGCTTTTATGCCAATTATTGATATTCAAATAGTCGAGTCCGGTGGGGGTAAAGGCCTAACCTTTTTGTCTTGCAGAAATATGAGGCAAAAAGTCCCCAGATTCGACATGGTTACCAATATACTGCTAAGCTAGTAGAAGAACTTTCACTCAAGTGATTAGACTCTTGTCCGGAAATATTTGGGTAACCTACCTTCTCTCCTAGAAATCCAACCCAACAACAAAATCATAGAAGCTGCTACTTTGTTCTGGGATTGTGAAAGGTTCGTGTTCCGTGTCGGGGACATTGAAATGATACCCTTACTAGAAGAAATAGAAGGATTGTCCGGTATACCCTGGGAAACTTCAGGTTTGTTAATGCGTGAGAACCGAAAAGGTAGGGACTTCCTCAAAATGATGGGTTTGAAGAAAAATCCAGAACTGACATATCTGGAAGACTCATACATCCCTTTTGATTATTTGTACGAAAGGTACGGTCACATCAAATCCTACCGTACCTATCCTGATGAGTTTTCTATCACATCATTGGGGCATATTCATCGTAGGGTCTTTGTATTCATGTTTTGCTTCCTGGGATTGATTATGTTTCCAATGAAGAAGGCAAGGATCCACACTAGACTAGCTATGGTAACTAAAACTCTAAGGGACGGAATTGGCGGGCAACCATTCAGCATTATGCCCATGATCATTGCAGAAATATACCGAGCGCTAGAGATGTGTCAACAGGGAGCCAAACACTTCAAAGGCTGCAATTTGCTACTTCAACTTTGGCTCGTAGAGCATCTCCAAAAAGGTAAATAGTAACAAGAAATTCATCGAAGGGACTGGGCATATCGCTTTTCATCATCCGAAGCGAATGAATTACATGCCCAACATGTTCGCCCAATCGGAGAATGCTAGAGAATGGGTCGATCTCTTCAAAAATCTGACTAAGAACCAGGTACAATGGATGTTAGAGTGGTTTTTGACCGAGGAGTTCATCGTCTGATCTAGAGATACACCTTTCCTGATATTAATCGGTCTAAGATGAACGTACCCTTACGTACCTGTCACGCCCAAACCTCGGGAGGCATGACCGGCGCTCGATCGAGTGAACCCAACCGAGCAAGCCTTATCACACACTTCCTACCCCACTCTTTATGAATAAGGTAGCCATGCATCCTTTTTATTTAAGCAGGTAAAAGGTGATACATTCAACCATGTTAATTCATTTTGTATTACAGGCATAAACCGTAGTTAAAGATAGTTTCCAAAATTCCCATAGATTACAGTTTATAGATAACATGAGTTTATAATTACAACATAGTTCATGAACCCCACAACACCCGTACATGACCCACACATATGTCTACGGAGCCTCTAAGGATACAAAAGATAAGTACGACAATGTCGGAAACAAGGTCCCGACTATAACTCAAAAATGGAAGTCCACAACAACAAAAGATATACAATACAACCCCTTAAAGGAGGAAGGGGCTCACCAAGACTTTGAGAAGAAGGTAACCTACTACGCGCGATCGGCACTATGAGCAATGGAGAAACCTACATTCATTTAAAAAAATGTAGCACCCCCAGCAAAAGGGACATTAGTACCATGGAATAGTACTAGTATCACGCCCTGCGGGTGCTGGGGTACCTTGAGCTGGAGAAGGGGCTGAAGATGTAGCAGCTGTTCGACCGGATGGGTGAGTTGTGCCCCTACCCGCTCCCTAGCAGAATACACGACAATGTCTCTAGATATGACCCTTCATCTCACATCCATAGCATATAGGTCACTCCATACAGCAAATCCCCGAGTGCATCTTCTCGCACCTGGGGCACTGAGACCTCTGTTGCTGCTGGAACCTCTCTCCTGACTGACCTTGCTGATGGGATCCCTTATTTCCCTGACCGGGTCTGAAATGACTCCACTGCTACTGGCTGGGCCTTGATGGCGGTGCACTAGCTGAAGACTGGGCAATAGACTGGGAAGGCCCTGATGATCCTCCCCTGAAAGCTGATCTTCCCCCAACTAGTGACTCTCCCATATTTCCCGAAGACCAGGCCTTGCTGTTCCCTTCTCTCTCTATTTTGTTCTTCAATTTACAGCTCTCAGTGGCCTGAGCAAATGCGACCATCCTCCCATAATTCATATCAGAATTTAATGTAGCTGTAGAAGCCTCATTAATGGTCAAAGAATTAAGGCCCAGAACAAACCGGTGCACTCTGGCCTCCATTGTGGGCAACATTTGAGTGGCATACTTGCACAAGCGAGCAAACTCCATTTGGTACTCCCACACACTCTTGTTACCCTGCTTCAAATTTTCAAACTCTGTTGCACGAGCTGCCCTTATCTCAGCAGGCAGAAAGTGATTTATAAAGGCATCGCGAACTCACTCCACCTCGCCGGAGGGCTCCCCTCCTTGCGGTAATACTCCCATAACTCAAACCACGCATAGGCCAACCTTTCAGGCAGTAGGCAGCCAGCTCTACTCCCTCATGTGCATATCATCAATAAAATCCTGAGGGTCCTCTTTCAGATTGGAACCCGAAAACACTAGAGGGTCTAACTGAAGAAATCTGTTCACCCTGACCTATGGGCATGATAGGCCACTAGCTGGGTCTACATCTGAATAGCTCCCCTAAGATCCCCATCAAAAATATCAGAACCGGAAGCTGGGGCTGGAGGCTGGATAGGAGTATTAATGTGAGGGATAGTAGATATAGGCGCTGATTGAAAACAAGGTCATACAAGCAAAGGAAGCCGCATGAAATGTTCGCAACAAGCCTCTCCCTGATCATAGAGGTGGCGGGATACATGTGATAGAGACGAACGAAGAGAGAGATCCTGAGGGGTCGATTGGGCTTATTCGGGAAGGCGATAAATTTAAACCCTCAGTTACACTTATGCCTATTATAGTATAGACTCAGTCACCAATCGAGGTTTAGGTAGCCACATCAGTTCTATTTGAGGTAGAGGTGGCTCTACCTGCGGCCACCCCTATTCGGTTTGAAGTAGAAGTGGTCGCACCTTTTACAATGACAGTATCAACCACGCCTCCTTTCAATTCAAAAGCAATACATTGGGATTATGTTGTTGAAGCTCAGCAAAAAGGAAAGGCAAAGATAGAGAAATCCGATGTTGTGCAAGGAATGACTAGGACCAGAAAAGTCTATACACCTGAACACTTAGGAGGACCAAGTAAGGATGCCACTACCAAGCCCGTCATTGAAATAGGGCCAAATGACCTTTGGAGGAAAGTACAAGTGAGGGAGTATTCTGTTATTGATCATTTGAACAAAACCCCAGCTCAGATATTCATCATGTCACTGTTGCAAAATTTAGAGGCACACAAGAACATTTTAATGAAGGTGTTAAGTGAATCTTATGTACCCAGCAATATCACAGGCGGAGAGATGGACAACATGGTGGGGCGGGTATTGGAAAGTCAAAAAATAATCTTCCATGAGGATGAGCTACCGCCTGAAGGATTGAATCACAACCGAGCGTTTCACATCACAGTGCAATTTGAGGACAAATTCATCGCTAGGGTCTTGATTGACGGGGGTTCGAGCCTCAATATTTGTCCATTGGATACTCTGAAAAGGTTGTACAAAGGTGTTCATGAAATACGGGCAGGAAGTATGAATGTGAAAGCTTTTGATGGGTCTCAAAGGGCCACGATTGGGGAAATTAACCTTTGCTTGCAGATGGGGCCAACCTGATTTGACGTCGAGTTTCAAGTGCTCGATATACCAGCCTCATACAATCTTCTGTTGAGCCAACCATGGATACATACTGCTGGGGCGGTGGCTTCCACACTACATCAAGCCATGAAATTCGAATGGAACCACCAGGAGGTGATCATTCATGGAGACGGGATTAACCCTATTTACACCAGCCAAACCATCCCGGTTATTGGAAACAAAAGAAGGCTAAGAGGGGAAACCCATCATCGCATTGAACGTGTCAATACCATTGAGAAGGACAAATGGTATAGTAGAAAAATAGAAAGCATACAGGCATGGTCTGGGTATGAACCCGACAAAGAGCTTGGAAAAAATCTCCAGGGTATTACTAAATCGATACGGCTGAATGGTCATGGTACTACCTTTGGGCTCGGATATCAGTACACATGGAAACAATATGATGATTGGTCGCCTCCATGGCGGACCGTATTACCCTCTTGAGCAACCAGTGCCACATCTGGATCAAGCTTTTCACAAGCTGATACAATATGGTGAACTACAGAAGAAGAAGCATTAGCTGGGCTGATGAATCCGTTCTTGGAGTATGAAGACATGGACTGCAGTGCGATAATTGAGGAGGAGGAGGAGGAAGAAGGCCTCACTATTCATACTATAGAGAAGGGATCCGTTCTCAGGAACTGGACCGCCACACCATCCCGGGCCTGCCGAGTCCCTAGGTAGCTTGGCAGATTTTATTTCTATGGCAATTCTAGGCTTTTAAGGTTTTTAGTAATTTTGTTTTAACGACTTACTTATTTCAAAATAAATGCTTGATTCGTCGAGCTATACTTTTCTAGATGTTTAGAGTTTTAATCAAATGCATTGCTCTTTAATACTTATTATTATCTTCCACATTTTTCTTTCTAAAGCGTTATTATTACTTTTCCTGATGAACCAGTGACGGTGACATGTAATGAGGCAACACAATATAGGGGTAGTAGTTCAAATGAAGAAGATGAAATACCTGAGGAGGTCGTCAAAGAGGTTGAAACCTTTGAGAATAAGCCTAAGTCCAACCTGGACGAAATCGAAGCAGTAAATTTGGGGGACACCGAGACCGTCAAGGAGACACGCATCAGCATTCCCTTGTCGCCAACATAGAAAGAGGAGTACATTCATTTCTTAAATGAGTATGAGGAAATTTTCGCATAGTCATATGATGAAATGACCAGTTTGAGCACGTCCATAGTGGCTCACAAGTTACCTACCAATCCGATGTGTCCGCCAGTGAAGCAGAAACTCCGAAAATTCAAACCAGATATGAGACTGAAAATTAAGGAGGAAGCTGAACTCAGCGATGCAGAATGGATAAGGAGCCGCTATGAACAATTAGCCCTTATCGATGGAAAGAGGATGAACATAGTGTGTCACTGTCAATTTTATCAGAACAGAATTCCAGAGCTTTCAACAAAATGGCCAAACCAACACAATTTTCACCAGGACAACTGGTGCTAAAGAAGATCTTCCCACATCAAGATGAAGCCGAAGGGAAATTCTCTCCCAACTGGCAAGGTCCTTACATAGTTCACATGGTGCTTACAAGAGGAGCACTCATACTTGTATAAATAGATAGAGAAATCTGGCCAAAACCAATCAATTCAAACGCAATCAATAGATATTATGCTTAGACTATTTACATTTCCCCATCTGATGTAATTGTACTACGCTTGACCTGATTACCGTTTAAGAGGGAATACATTGGTAGTCTTATGGGTTCGGTCATACCATAATAAAATTTCCATTTCCCCCAAGATCAGAAAATGGGGTAGAATTTTGAGGAAGACCCTCAAAATTCAAGAGCAAGTCCAACCAACGCCAACATGTGTCAGACGGTCAGAAATCGGTTAATAAATTGGGGCAGAATTTTGAGAAGGATTCTCAAAATTCTAAAAAAATTCAGCAAGGATCGTTACCCGCAAACGGACAAAGGATCATCTACCAAACTGGGCAAAAGTTTAATGAGGACCCTCAAAATTCTAACATAAGAAGTTGTAGTGTCTCTGAAATGTGTTACAGTCACTAGTTCATCTAAAATTACTTGATATTTCAATACGTTCCTAAATAATGCTATTTTATATCAGTGATTACATATTTTCGAAAACTCTATTTTTCATACAGTCAGGTGTTACCCATGGAAACTCAAACGAGGCCTCCAGAGCGGAACAAAGCAAAGGCCAGCAGACAAAAGTACGAACAAACCTCCCCTCACAAAAGTTACAATTTTTCTTTGAGCACCGGCACATCTGACATAGCAATAACATTCGCAAACAAATGTACCTGAAGCAAAATCACTATCCAAACGGACCACCAGACACTGAACGTATCCCCAGCTAAGAAACAGTCTACTCTTGTTTGCTATCTACTCTTTGCATGATGCTTGTCCTTGCCTCCACATCTTTGCATAAGGATAATCTTTGCCTCCATATCTGCATGAGGCTAATCATTTCCTCCATATTTACGTGGGGCTAATCCTTGCCTCTGTATTTGCACGAGGCTAATCCTTGCCTCCATATCTGCATGAGGCTAATCACTGTCTCCACATTTGCACGGGGCTAGTTTTTGCCTTCGTATTTGCATGAGGATAATGCTTGCCTCCACATTTGCATGAGGCTAATCTCTGCCCCCATATTTGCATGAGGATAATCCTTGCCTCCATATTTGCATGAGGCTAATCCATGCCTCCATATCTACATGAGGCTAATCCATGCCTCCACATTTTCATGAGGCTAATCCTTGCCTCCGTGCTTGTATGAGGCTAATCCCTACCTCCATATTTGTATGAGGCTAATCTCTGCCTCCATATCTGTATGAGGCTAATCCCTGCCTCCACATTTGCATGAGACTAATCCCTGCCTCCGTATCTATATGAGGCTAATCCTTGCCTCCACATTTGCATGAGGCTAACCCCTGCCTCTACATTCGCCTAAGGCTAATCCCTGCCTCCATATCTGCATGAGGCTAATCCCTGCCTCCACATTTGCATGAGGCTAATCCCTGCCTCTGTATCTGCATAAGGATAATCCCTACCTCCATATTTTCATTAGGCTAATCCCTGCCTCCGTGCTTGCATGAGTCTAATCACTGCCTCCATATTTGTAGAGGCTAATCCCTACCTCCGTACTTTCATGAGGCGAATCCTTGCATCCACACTTGCATGAGGCTAATCCCTGCCTCCATATTTGCATGAGGCTAATCCCTGCCTCTATGTTTGCATGAGGATAATCTCTGCCTCCACATTTGCATGGGACTAAGCATTGTCCCCCATTGCATAAATATTGCTCTATTATAGTACTATCTATTTGCTTTTCAATCGGGCTAAGCTCTGCCCTTCATTTCGCAAGACTAAGCCTTGTCGTGTTAACATCATATTATTGCACCTCATGGGCTGAAATATCGCCAAACTATCCAAAGGCGTCATAGTCTAAAGGCATTATCCTCATAGTCGGAAGACACCATGCCATGGCCTGAGGATCTCTCAAAATTGCATATCATTATTCAAAAGCATCATGGTTTGGAGGCACCATCTTCATGGCCCGAGAACATCATTTCATGGCCTGCGAATCCCTCACCGAACAATTCATGGCACAGGACATCATGGTCTGAGGACGTCATCCTTAACCGTCCAAAGACAACTCTCATGGTCCAAAGGGAATCTGCATCATGTTTAAATTTTCTTACAAATACATGTTTGTAGAATCTCTTTGTCTGCAGGTGACCAATAAACACATGTTATCCTAGTAGGAGCAACCTCGTTCCAATTCCTTCAACTATCTCAAGACTTAACCATTCACCATAACCATTCTTTCACCTATTTCGAAATCTCGTGTCCGTTCTTGAGATGACTTCATCGGTATATTTCGCCAATGGATATGGAACTACACATGGCCTGATTCCTATAAAATCAAGGATATGTAGGCAGCTCAAAAATCGGAGTCCGACCTCTATCTTTCAAAACATCCTATTTGGTCAAAATTGGCCATCATTTCTTTACCCGAAAAATCTTTCATCCTTCCTGGGTAAAGAGGGACAGTTGTTGATACCCAATTTTTCCTTCATATATATTTAAATGTACATACATACTTTCAAAATATTGTATACACATCTACAAACATGAACATGTGTTTTTATAATTTTTCTATAATTTTAAAGGCCTTAAAACAATTTATTTCTATATTTTTATTTGTACAAATATTCAATAATTATTCCTCATATTAGTTTTTGAAGATTTAATCGTCTAAATTCACCATTTATACCCATATAATGCTTAAATATTTTAATTATATTTTTACAATCACACTCGCATTTTTAGGCTAGAATTGCATTTTTTGCAACAATAGCCTATATATGTGCATGAAAAAAAAAAAATATATATATATATATATATACACAATTATATTATCCATATAAAAAATGGCTTTTCATATTTTTAAAATATTAAGTAAGTATTTTAAAACATTTTTATGCACAAATCATATTTTTATCATTTATAAATTATTTTACTAAATTAATTGAGTATTTAAAATCTAGCCCGTAGAAAATATCCAATTTCAAACCTAGTCTAGTCTAATTACCCCATACCCGTCCAACCCAAACCCAAACCCAAATACCCATTTAATTTAAACCCGCCCCCACCTGAACATCTAATCTTGATCATTGATCTAATAAGATCAGCGGGCCTAAATCAAACGACTATTTTTAATATAGCAAAAGGCCCTAATCCTACCCATTCTTCCAAACTCGCCGCCCTCATATGCTCTCATCTCTCACCCCTCTCTAACCCTAGCGTCATCACCTATTATCTCCTTCGATTTTGACTTAAAATGGAATCAGTCATGCATTCCCTTACATTATGGGTCTCTCTTCACCATTGGTTACTCTTCTACGACACTATTTAGTTGCTTCCTAACATGGCAAAGCAAATCTGGCCAAGCTCGAGCCAGATCTGGTTCAAAATCTTTCATGCCTTGACTATTTTCGTTTATGTTCACCCTAATACTTGTGAGTATGAATATCTTCATATTTTAGGGTTTCAAATCTCTGGTTTAAATCAGATTTGGTTCAACCTCTATTTAGATCTTCTCACATCTGAAACGGTTTCATGTTTAATGTGGTATTCCTTCTTTAAATTTTTTAGTACTTCTATCTCGACATTTTCTAATCTTTCCCTATTATTATTCCTAACTAATTTTGGTTTACCCTAAGATTAGGGTCTTGATTTCAACGGATTTTTCTACAAATATTTAACTTTTAAACGTTTTCGCTCTGAATATCTATTAGGGTTTCTTTATTTGTTTTGTTTACTATATGCTTTTGTATTTCTGCCTAATCTCTTATATTTTTGATTATATAACCGATCATTTTTCTACTTCGGCATGTTTGCCTTAAACTCTATCGACTAATTATTAATTAATTTTACTTACCTAAATTAGGGTTTGAAATTGGGCTTCCCTTTAATACCGGTTTTTCCTTTTTAGATTTTACCTTTTCTCACCTTATGTGTGATTAATAATTAGTGCTACTGACCTGATTTTATGCTTTAATTTTCAGAACCAACTTCTAATTAATTTCGGAGATAGTTCTTACCTTATTTAACCTAGCCCTTAATTACTGATCGATTCCATATACAATTTTCCTTAAATCAAGTAGTACTAGCTTGATTTTATGGCTAATTTATTCATGAATGACTTTACATGATTGATTGTTGATTATTTCTTACCTTATTAACCCTGCTCTGATTTACTGAGGGATTATGTGTGAGATTTCCTTAAATTAAGTGCCACTTATGTGATTTTGGCCCCTTAATTGATTCATGACTAATTGTTATTTGATTTCCCATACCTTATGTGCATGTGATTGGTCTTACCTTATGTGTTCTACTCTATTGCATACTATAAAACTCTCCCCCATTGTTCTGGTTCTCAGACGAACATCAGTTCACAAACACACTTACACTTTAAAGCTCTTTTTTCTTCTCTGCTACTTGTGATATTCACTAGTCTAGCCAGCTATAAGCCAAGACTAGATATTGAACTGCACCTGCTTACATTCTGTGTTCTCTTCCTTAACTGGTATGTCTCAGTTTAATTATTGAAATCTAAAACTTTGTGTGTTTCATTACTGTTTTAGTTCATCAATTATGAGTTTCATTCTTGTTCCTATTTATTGTCTTGTTTAGCATGCCTAATTCTATCTTGTTCAATGTAGCTAGCATGTCTAAACTATAACTGCTTGTTTACTACTTCATCTAGTATGCTTAAATCGTGTTTATCAATATGTTGTCAGTATGTCTAAACTATTAATGCTTATGTGATGCTTGTATAGCATGTTTAAATTCATGTTTGCTCTTCTTTATTGATGAGATTATACCTAATCTCTTGGGGCTTCGATTGATCCTAATTATGTGTATGATTTTGTCCTATATCCTCTACTTTCAACATGGTTTTGCTATCCCATGCTATGTGTCTCAACTACCTACTGTCATGACTAACCCATTAATTCTATAAAGCTCTTGAGAATTATGTGCATTTTGCCATTTATATGCTTCCCCATACACTGATGTGCATTCTATGTGTCCCCAACCCCTCTATCCCGGTATGGAATTTGTTTGCCAAGTGTTTCTGAATCTGATTGTTTTGTGATTTGTGTTCTGATTTCAAAAGTGTTTTAATACTTTTCTCAAAATGTTTTACCACCAAACTAGTTCCTATTTCAGAAAACTTTTCACTCCTAGAGTCATCTTTATACTATTTTTTCAAAACTATTTCAAGCACTCTCATTTTACTCTTAAGTCAATAGGTTCTGCCACTCCAGTGTGTGTACTGCCTTGGGGTCCTCTTAAGATTCCTTTGAACTCTGGTCCCTATTGTGAAAAGTCTGGGTGTGAGCACTGCCCAGAATCCTTGTGGTCGTTAGGGAACTCTGACACGCCTGGACATAAATTGGAAATGAGAATTGTTGGCATTTGAGACTACCGAAGGTCTGGTACACCAAGATTTTCTTTGGGCCTATTTCAGGCTCCCTATAGCTTAATTTCTATTATATTTATGTAATTTTTATTCAAGCATTGGTCTGTAATAATTATTTGTAAACAAATAATGCGGTGACTAGTGAAAGGAGAGGGCAGTTGTATATTGTGGGTTAAAAATTGGATAAATAACATACCTATAGGATTATTTTGGTTTAAACCTATTTTGTTAGATAACATGCCTATAGGGTTTGACTTTGGTCCAAACAAGTTCTGCCTGCTTTACTTTACATGATTAGACATCATGCATATAGCATCTAAAATCAATTTTAATTAGAAATTATGCCTATAGGATCTAAAATCAGTGTTAATTAGAAATTATACCTATAGGTTCTAAAATCAGTTTTAATTAGAAATCATACCTATAGGTTCTGAATCCGTTTAATTAATTATCCTACTCGTTTATTTAATAGTCTTCAACACTGTATTAATTAATATCACTAGAAAACATGCCTATTGGATAAAGGACTCCAAAATATTTTTTTCTAGAATCATGACTGCATATACACACTTAGGCAAACCTTAGGGCGTTAAAATTGAAACCGATTCTGTTTATGTGCGAAATTACCCGGGCTTAACATGCTATAAAACAAGTAGGCAAACTAGTTAGGAATTCTGCCCCGTCCCTTATATCCTGAATCTTGTAACATTCATCTAGATACCATGTTCTTAGGATTTTTGAACTTTCTTCAAAACTTGTGTTTTATATGTGATGTTTGTTTGCTATATACATATGGATGTAAATGTAAGCTTCTAACTGCTTGTCTTTATCTGCTTGTCCTATGTGTTATTTGTATGTCGCCTAGATTTTTACCTTTTTATAAACCTTAGGCCTTCTAGAACTGTCTAGATTTAGAGGTCCCAAATTCCTCCGGGACAATAAAAAAAGTACGGGTAGCAGCACGCTTAAAGGTCGTTAATTAAACCCGCTCATAAACACTAAGGGGGTAATAGGTAGTAAAGGATATGATGGATGCGCGCTAATGTCATGTGTCTCTTTGAGGAGTGATTATCAGGCATTTCATGGGTATGATCCTGTAGGCTAATCAACTTAGGACTTCCCTTTCCCAATTCCTGTATGTGTTTAAATTTTCTGAATTTCCTTTTCTTTAATTACACATGTATAAGCTATCCAAACCTCTTTATCTTCACTATTTAAATTTCCTTGATCATGTATGTATTTAATGGGGAAAGCTACTTTATTTGCAAATACTTGCTTACTTGTTATTTGACTAATTCATATAGTTTAAGCTCGGCCGGGGCCCACCATTGTGGACCGCGACGGGTGCCTAACACCTTTTCCTCAAGGTTATTTCGAGCCCTTACCCAAATATCTGGTAATGTAAACTAGTTACATGAGTTAATTATTCTAGGTGCCCTAACGCACCTTAAAAACCGTTAGGTGGCGACTCTTCAAAATATCCAATGCCCAAAGAGGGAAACGAGTTGTTACCCCATGAATGTCAAAACCTTGACTTCTCCGCAAGGAGGAAAAAGGAGGTGTGATAGGTACATCTTTGTCGAGCCGGGATGGATGGAATATTGGGGATTGATAAATCTCAATCATAATCTTCTCTTGCAACTCTGCCACATTAGGCACACATAACCGGGCCAGGTATCTCAGTGCCCCATCTCCTCCAATCTCGAAAGACGTAGTAGTACACTACTGAATGTTCTCTCTCAATCTTAAAAAATATGAATCTTCGTATTGACATGTTATTACCTCGGCTACCAAAGATGATTCTGTTGTATTCTGTATAGTAACACCTCCGTCATTAGAATCTTAACAATATGATTCTCATATTGGCAAGCTTATGAAGCTCTTTAGTCAACCCTTGTCTACCTGCCTCAGTGTGTACTAAGCTTCCCATTGACTTACTACTGAGAGCGTCTTCCGCAACATTGGCTTTACCGGGATGGTACAATATCTCGACATCGTAATCTTTCAGCAATTCAACCCACCTACGCCGCCTCAAATTCAACTCCTTTTGCTTGAAGATGTATTGTAAATTCTTGTGATCTTTGTAGATGTCAACATGGACGCCGTATAAGTAGTGTCGCCATATCTTCAAAGCATATATTACTACAGCCAATTCCAAATCATGGTTCGGGTAATTCTTTTCATGCTTCTTCAATTTTCTTGATGCATAAGCAATCACCTTCCCGCATTGCATCAATACACTGGTGTTAGGCCTAATGAAACCCTTATCCAGCAAGTCCTTCAACTGCACATTCAACTCTCGCAACTCTGTCGGGGCCATCCTGTATGGAGGAGTAGATTTGGGTTGAGTGTCAGGCAACACATCAATTCTAAACTCAATCTCCCTTTCAGGAGGAAGACCTGGGAGTTTTTCTGGGAAAACATCTGGAAATTCATTGACCACGGGAATTGATTGTAGAGTAGGCTGCTTTCACTCCGCATCCCTAACGCGAATGAGATGATAAATGTAACCTTTTGAGATCATCTTCCTTACATTAAGATAGGAAATAAACCTACTTTTCGGCATCGTAATGTTCCCCTTCCATTCAATGATAGGTTCACCAGGAAACTGAAACCTAACCATCTTCGTGTGACAGTCAACATTTGCATAGCATGAGGCCAACCAGTCTATTCCCATTATCACATCGAAATCAACCATTTCTAACTCAAATAAATTCGCCAAGGTTTGATTACTACAAATTATCACTGTGCAACCTCTATATACCCTTCTAGAAATCACAGAATCTCCTATCAGAGTAGATACCGCAAGTGGTTTACTTATCAATTCAGGTACAACGCAAAACTTATTAGCCACAAAGGGTGTAACATATGATAATGTAGATCCCGGATCAATCATCGCATATACATCGTAAGAAAACACAGACAATATACTTGTAACAACATCTGGAGACGACTCGAGATCTTGTCGACCTACTAGAGCATAGGTTCAGGAAGAAGGTAACAACCCTAGATGTCATATAGCCTCCTGATTATAAATGTGGCGCGCTACACATCCATAATCAAGACTCTACTAGACACGGCTCATAAACAACCCCTAGGACAAATCTAGCTCTGATACCAAGTTTGTCACGACCCAAACTGGAGGATCATGACTAGCGCCTGGGCTATAATTGTCGAGCACCAACATACATTTTATCTAACCTTCCTTATTGTCTTTAAGGGCTAGAGATCATTATAAATGGTATATATGGATCATGAACAACAAACAATGAAAGATAATAGAATGAACATACATAACATGGGATGACAAGACTACCAAGAAAATACATATAAGGTACGAGCTACTACTCTCCCATAAAAGACTATACAACAAAAATCAGTCGATAAGGCATACCAAACTATACATGAGTCGACACCTATCTATGAGCCTTTAAAAGAGCATAAGTGCTGCAACAATGCCGGAACAGGACCCCGACATACCCATAATATCTATAACAAAAATGCATACCAAGACCACGACAAGTCCGGAGAAGGGATCTCGCCAATAACCGCTGAATTGGGAAGTCTACTGTGGTGAGGGAGCTGCGTCTACCTGTCTATCAGGACCTGCAGCATGACATGCAGCATCCACAAATATAAAGGACGTTAGTACGAATAAAGTACTAAGTATGTAAGGCAGGAAAGCATAAGTAAGAACATTAATGTAAATAGGGATAGAGGATATACAACCTGTAACATCTGGATACCTTTGAGGGCTATTGACATGAAATGCACGATACATATATATATATATATATATATATATATATATATATATATATATATATATATATATATATATATATATATATATATA
>MU715269.1:123567-136259 GCA_026770625.1 Nicotiana glauca
CCTCCCCCTTCCAAAATAAATAAGTAAATAAATAAATGAAAGAACGGAAACAAAAATAGTAGATCCATTCAGTTGTGACTTATTCAAATGCATTCATGTAATCTGATCTTAGTGAAAGAAATTTTTCATCTTTTAGTCTGATGTTGACTGTGTCTCATTACTTCTCGTGGCTGTTTCTTTTCGTTTAGGGAAGCAGGAGTGGTTGTTAGGAATGTGGATATCAGAAATGGTGAAATTTCGGTTAATCTGAACGAGGAGCTGCTTCATAAAAAGAAAAGTGCAGATACTTCACTTGTAGCCATAAAGCCGATTAATGAATCTGGTACTACTGTAAAACCAGAGAAAAAACCAGCAGCTTTTGCTGTTATGAGAGAAAAATATGCCTCTATGTTTCCAGAAAAGGTCAGCTATTTCCTTATTCTCATCTTTTCTAATGTGCTTGACTATATATATTTATCCTCTTTGATGCTTTGGTAACTATGTTAAGCACCGAATAATCAAAGATTAAGCGTACAATTTGTGCTTGCTTAGGTTTAGAGCTTAAGCGCATCTTAAGCAAGTCTTATATTACATTGCTTGCCAGTGGAAAAAGAGATAAAGCTGTACCCTAACCCATCAAATCTTAATGCAATTGTGAAGGAGAAATAGAGTTCCCAGTGAAGGAGAAAGCCTTATCATTTGAATCCGTGGAAGAAGCTGCAAATGAAATTCTTTGCTGTTAGATATGTCGGAGAAGAAACATATACAAGAATGACGACGTATTGCATATGGGGCTAGCCTACAGGGTGATCACTTTAAATCAAAGGTAAGATGGGTCAGGCAGTTGAAGGCGGGTCCAGAAAATTGTGATAAGCCCAATGTAAAAGAACGATGCACTCAAAGGTTAAATGGGGGCTAGGAACAATGGAGAGACGAAGCCAATCAACATACAACCATGAGTGCACCAGTTAGTGAATTATTGGTTAATTTTGGGAGTTTAGGAACAGAACTCCTGAAATTTTAGGGGCCATCCAGTATGAAGTTGAGTAATCAGGCCTTTGACTGTACCATGGTGAGTGAGAGACCTCCTAGGAAAAGCCCAGGACTTCAGATTGTTCCTTATAACCAAAGATTTCACTTAAAAAGTACAAACCCCAGTTCACTTAAAAAAACAACAAATCGATACAGACTGTAAACATAAACCGAGACTAAGTGTAACAACATAATCAGCCTCTGACCAACCTAAACCCAAACCCAAACCAAGACCAAAAGCTTAACTGAACCTAACAATATGCCATCAAAAGTTGAATGATCTTCCATGATAGGTTATAGAGAATACTGAAGGAATGACTAGTGAAGTGAACCAGCGAAGCAAAAAGTGGGAGGATCAGTGTGTGAGGGAAGACCAATGCACAACTGATGACGTTTCCAACCAATTGGCCTCCACCCAAAAATAATACTAACTACTTCACCCAAATGGCTACCCTTTTTCTAATGAAGGAAGGAGATGAAAATTTAATAAGGTGGGACAGATAGAGGTAGAAGGAGGAATGGGAGAACTGTTTAATTGAGCTGAAACTCAATATCTTCAAAATACAAACAATTGACAATTTTACTGCTACCTTGCGGCTTGATAGTGATATAAGGGGAATGACATGCAGTTGGGATATGCAGTTTACGAGGAAGTACGAATTGGTCAGTCATGATGAGATGGATGATTACTGTGAGCATTTCAGAAAGTTTGGATGTAGAAGAGGGAAAGAAGAAGGCATTGAAAATGTCTGCAGGCGGGTCAGCTAATATGCATCTTAGTTGGTTTCGCCACCACTAGATAACATATAGATTCTCTATGGGGGAGATAAGGGTTTCAACATGGATGGGAAAGAATTAATGGGATTTCAGTAATTGTAGGGGATGTCATGCTTTTTATTAAGGAAAAAGAATGACATCCCCTAAAATATCTAGGATGTGTCATTCTAGGGGTTCAAAAGGAGGGCACTTTATTTATATTGTCTAACATTGAATAGAAATGCAAGTAACTAGGAGGACAAGAGCAGGTTAAGGAATTCTTGGATTTATCAACTAGTAGAAAAAACTTAAGACTGAGAAGTAGAAGAGTTTAATGTTGAAGAGTACAATCTGCCTAGTGTGAAGAAAATGGCCCTTGGGTCAAACTATGCAAGCAAAAATCTCACTCGTGGTCACATGTTCCTGTATGTGAGATGAACATAGAAAAGGAGTGTTCACATAGAGATCATGTGTTTCATTGCATGAACAACAGCATGGAAAGCAATTTACTGTAAGGCAAGGTTCTTAATTGATGGCATGTGCAGTCGATTACTACTAGGAAGAAACAGCAATAAAAACAGACTGGAAAATTAAGGTTCAATAGCACGGAGATGATGCTGTTGGACATTGTTCTTACTTCTTCCGGATAATCTCAAGAAATTCTAGACTAGAATACATAAATTGTAAATGTAATTTATCAGTTAGTAGGGACCAATTTACAATATTGTTCTTTAAATAGCCATTATGTGCGAAACATGCTCCAATTAATTGGATTCGACACGTTCAGTTAAACCCCGAATATCAAGAATATTGACTGAAAATCTTATGTGCATTTTCCTATGCAGTTGAAAATTAACTCCTTTCTAGACTAGTTCTTCCTCGTCTAGTTTTAGAAGAACTGGTCTGCTATGTCTGTAATTTCTCTCTTTAACTTTCTGGGCGAGGAGTACTATGTGAGGCACTTTAAGCTTACGTATTTTCCCATCACTTGAAGAAATTTCATTATTGTTCACAGTTGAAACATTAAATGGAAATCACGATCTGAGTGCAGTTGGCACAGTAGATATCAGGTAAAAGAGGTGCAGTTAGGGTAACAGCTTTTGTCAAGCAGTTGAAATAGGAGTGACAGGTGGATTAGGCATCATCACGTGCAATGCTTGGTAAAAAAAACATGATCGACATATACTGCGTGGACTGGGATACGCAATACCTTTTATGTAATAGCACACATATAGGTAGTGGTGCTTGCATTTGATTGATATACTTACTGTATTTTGATTGATAGCTTAGCTTCACTTTACCCAAAGTGGATGTGAAGTTTGTGCACCGGGTAGAGGGTTTTATGGTTGAGAATAGCATTATGGGCATCCACCTAAAAGGCTCAAAAACTCAATCTATTGAAGATGTTGGAGAAAGCACGCAACTTCATGTTCAGTTGGAGATCAGTGAAATTCATGTATGTTCGCATGGTCAATTCCTTTAAACTCTTCTTTACTATAAAATTTCTATTGCCAAGTATTTATCTAAAGATTGATCTTTTACAATGATGTAGCTACTTAAAGATTCCGGCACATCAATTGTCGAGATATCAAAACTTGAAACCATTGCTTCAGTTTATATTCCGCTTGAGGTAAAATGCTGCCTGCTTTAGCTGCACCAATTTTCTTAGCTTTCTTATTTTTGGCAAACCGCTGTACATTTAGCATTGTATCACGTTGTAGAGTTACTTCTTTCACTCTTGAGAAGGCAAACTGGGACATACTATATTCACCTCAGTGAAGTTCTCAAAATTGATACCGTAATTACGATGAATAGATTTTGCCTTTCCCAACATACCATGCTTGAACTGCCCATCTTTTTAGTTTATTGGATCTACCAATTCAGTGCATGATATTATGTATTTTTGTTCAATTTCATTTAACAGGAGAAATGAATTTTTCTTTTGTGTAATGGAAATATAAAAACTTGTGTATGTGAAATTTAAGAGAATTAGTTTTAAATATAGAGTGTTCTATAAGCGTTCAAATTATGGTGTAATATGAAATGAAATGGAGAAGGTGGGTGCAGACTTCATTTATGTGCGAAATTTGTAAGGATATCGGAAGCAAAATTTGGAAAATATTGTCGGGTATACACGATTGTATGCCTATAATTTATATACCAATCGAGACCATTACACATGAATGTTTTACCAATTCCATGGTTATTGCGGGGAAATAGCAGCGTAGGAATTTAGGAGAAGCTTTCTTAGAGCTAACTGCCAAAGCCTCATTCTTGTATGAAGTCTAGTTGTCTAGGTGGCACTGCTGCTATGTAGGCGTTGGTTAGGGTCTCTCTTTTCCTCAATATTCCTGGTTTTAGTTACTATTCCTGCATTCTATTTTCTTTATCAGGAGTTGAAAGGTTTGCATGATTTTGCATGTTGCTCCTGTAACATATGTTGTGCTTGTTAAAGATTCACCGCAATATGTGTGCTCCTCTACCAGCATCATTTATAAGGATGGATATAACTTAAACTAATGTTCTATCCATGACATGTTCCCCTTTTGCTGTATATCATCTTTTTCATGCTTCCCCTTTGGCATTCATTGTTTCTGTATGTCTTAATTATGTCAATTCTTCTCCTGCAATTTGATCATACATAACATTTTACTTTCAGCCTGCTTTACCTATCAGATCTGAAATTGGTGTTAAGCTTGGAGGTACGCGGTGTAACCTCATAATTACAAGATTAAATCCTTGGATGCGTCTTCATGCTTCAAAGAAAAAGAAGATGGTGCTCCGAGAAGAAAGTTCTACTCGTGAAAAAACAAAGTCATCTGATCATAAAGCCATTATGTGGACTGCCACTATTTCGGCCCCTGAAATGAGTATAATGGTCTATGATCTGAATGGCTTGCCATTGTGTCATGTAATACTTCTGATATCCTATGGACATCTTTTACTCTTGTTTGAGACGTTGTCCCTTACATGGAATTCTTCTCTTTATTCCTTCTCAAATCTTTTGTCTTTACTTCACACAAAACATTTAGTGATCCAAGCTCAAACAAAAAAATTAAGTTTGTTTTTTGCATGATTTTACTTCAGCTATTTGTTGTTTTAGCCAGAATACAATGCTTAAATATCTGAGTATAGATCTGCTGAAACTCTATGGATTAAGATGGTAGTTTGGCTTCAAAATAGTAAAGCTATTGGTCTTGAACTCTTTCCTATAATTTGCATCTCTCAGCTACAAGGGACTCACTGAGTTGGTGACCTTTTGCTTGAACTGATTTCTTTGCCTTTTCCATGTAATCAAGGACATGTTGCGTTCTAGACATTTAGTTTCTCCTAACAATGAGTTTCCCTTTCTATTCGAAGTAGTCAAAAAATGTTACTTCAGTATTAGCATGGATAACTAGGTTGTCAGCTGGTGTCTGTGGAATATTTTTGTAGTAGACACGATATTTCATCCTCCTGCTAAATATGATGCATCGTACTTCGTTATCAAAGAAATATAATGCATCGTCCTTTGTCATCTGTATATTGCAGGCTTGTTCTCAGTCTTTACATGTCTTTTCCAATAATACATCAAGTGCAGGCGCAGTAATGCAAACGGAAATTGTTGAATTCAATCTAAACATGTCTGACGAGCATCAAGAATGCATAAAGGACCTGTTTGGGGTTGAAAAAAACATTAGTTCACTAATTCATATAGAAAAAGTCAGTCTTGATATGGGCAGGAAAGATTTGGATTCACCTGAAGAGGGACTTAACTGTAAAAAAGTTCTCTCTGTTGATGTTCCTGGAATGGCTATATACTTGACCTATAGGCGCCTCGCATCCCTGATATCAGCAGCTTTCTCTTTCAAACGTTTCCTGAAGAATTTCTCTGTCTCTGGTAAGAAACCAAATACCCAGGGAACAAAATCATCCAAGCCATCAGGAAAAGGGATTCAAGAAATAAAATTTAATCTACAACAGTGCTCTTTAAATATAATTGGAGAGGCGGGCTTGGAAAATGCTGTTGTTCCTGACCCGAAACGGGTCAATTATGGATCTCAGGGTGGTCGTATTGTGATTAGTGTTTCAGCTGATGGTACCCCCCGCACTGCAAATATAATATCTACAGCTTCAGATGAATTAGAAAATGTGAAGTACTCTGTGTCCCTTGATATTTTCCACCTAAAATTTTGTATGAACAAGGAGAAACAATCGACACAAGTGGAGCTTGAAAGAGCCAAATCTATTTTTCAAGAGCATTTAGAAGACAGAAACCTTGGCACTAAAGTTACATTGCTTGATATGCAGAATACAAAGTTTGTGAAACGATCTGGTGGGCTTAAAGAGATTGCAATGTGCTCTCTCTTTAGTGCCAGCAATATATCAGTTAGATGGGAGCCTGATGCGCATATAGCATTGTTTGAGCTGGGCCTGCAATTGAAGTTGCTTGTGCACAATCAGAAGCTTCAAGAACCTGCTAAAGAAGGAGATCTTAAAGATAATGAGCAGGGCAAAGAGACCTCCAAAGAATCACTACAGCTGGAGAAACAACACAAGAAAAGAGAATCAGTTTTTGCTGTTGATGTGGAAGTGCTTAATATATCTGCTGAAGTTGGAGATGGTGTTGAGACAGCAGTTCAGGTGCAGTCGATCTTTACAGAAAATGCTCGGATAGGTATGCTTCTTGAAGGGATCATGCTCAACTTCAACAATGCAAGACTATTTAGAAGCAGCAGGATGCAAATTTCTCGTATTCCCAAACCCTCTAGCAGCGCACCAAATGAAAAAACTGAGAATGGCACAACATGGGATTGGGTAATTCAAGCCCTTGATGTTCATATATGCATGCCATACAGGTTGCAATTGCGTGCAATAGACGATTCTGTTGAGGAAATGATTCGAGCTTTAAAGCTCGTAACTGCTGCAAAGACTAAACTTATGTTTCCCAATAAGGAAGAGAAACCGAAAGTTAAAAAGACTAGTTCAACAAAAATTGGTCGCGTCAGATTCTGCATAAAGAAGCTCACGGCTGATATTGAAGAAGAACCAATACAGGGATGGCTTGATGAACATTATCAGCTATGGAAGAACGGGGCCTGTGAATCAGCGGTCAGATTAAACTTTCTTGATGAACTTATTTCCAAAGGCGGAAAATGTGAAGGTTCTGCTGAAGGAAATGATCCTCTTGATGCTGGCAAGATCAATATTAATGGAGAAGAGATTGATGTAGAGGATACTTCAGCCATTCAGAAACTGCGGGAGGAGATCTACAAGCAGTCATTCAGGTCATATTACCAGGCATGCAAAAAGCTTGTTCTGGCAGAAGGATCTGGGGCCTGTAATGAAGGATTTCAAGCGGGCTTCAAGCTTAGCACTGCAAGAACTTCTCTTTTTTCAATTTCTGCTACCGAGTTAGATGTAAGCTTGACAAAAATTGAAGGAGGTGATGCGGGGATGATAGAGCTTCTGCAAAAGCTTGATCCAGTATGCCGTGCACATAGCATCCCATTTTCACGATTATATGGTGGTAACATCAATTTGCGTGCAGGTTCTCTTGTTGTTCGGATAAGAAACTACACATCTCCGCTTCTTGCTGCTAATTCAGGCCGATGTGAAGGCCGTCTTGTAATGGCTCAGCAGGTACAATCTTTAGTTCTTTGTTTTTTTCATCCTCCTCAAACCCCCAAACCCCTATGGCTTTTTCTGAATATATATGGTCATGTCGTCATGAAAAGGCAAATAACTTTTCCTGCATTTTTTGTCTGCTTGATGTTGTTTCTGGATATCCTGCAATACTTGTATATACTTCATTTTCTCTGTATGATGTGAAAAGGGAATTGCTGCTTCTCATAATGTAGGGAGTAGGAGATTCTCCATCTAATAGTTTTCAATTATTCCTCCCAAATTTATTGCAATTTGCTGTTTTTTGGTCATTCTAATACATTGAAGAGACTAGACATAAGTAGTGCTGCACATGCAGATTCTGTTGTTTTGAACTTTGCCTATCAAAGTACCATTTTTACTTGCCGCAGTACTGGAATATTAGCAGGACCCATACTATTTGAAAACTTAATCATGACGGATGAATATGGTTGCCCAGTCAATTCATCATGAAATAGCTATCAGCTTTGATAGTAGTACTACAATGTTACGCTATAAGGAACAAATCAAAACATTATTTTCATAATAGTGCAGTCTTTAGTGTTGCCTTTGTCCTGTCAAACTTCACTTTCTATTGTGTTAAGTGTTAAGGCAACACGGACAAGTACTGCTGCTTCTATTTTTACTCTGTGGGTAAGTTCTATTTTACTTAATGCTCAACAAACTCCTGATTCGTGCGTATATATAACTCTTGCTGCCAAGTTTCATCAGTATGCTGAAGTTGACAAGAACTAAATTCAACTGTATCAATCTGATGATATCCGGAAGCAAAGATTTTATAAGCTGTTCCTAAAATTCTGCTAGGTGAAATAATTTCGGTGAGATAATAATGCCATTTAAATTTGTGTTAATCTTTGCAACTTGGAATTAGATAATCCTAAAGCAGAAGATGTTAGACGTCTAACTGTTCCTTTTTTACTTTTTTTTCCTGTGAAGCTTATTTATCAGCGTTTTTGAAAAGGTCTACTCATGAGTTACCTTTTGAGCGTATGGAAATCTTTTAATGTACCCACTGGCATTTTGATGAACCTTTTTCGTCCATATTAACTGCAGGCAACACCTTTTCAGCCCCAGATGCAGCAAAATGTGTTCATTGGGAGATGGAGGAAGGTCCGTTTGCTTCGATCAGTCACTGGGACAACTCCACCAATGAAAACATATTTGGATTTGCCCTTACACTTTCAGAAAGCAGAAATTTCGTTTGGAGTTGGTTTTGAACCTGCATTGACTGATCTCAGCTATGCTTTCACTGTGGCCCTTCGTAGGGCCAATTTGAGCATCAGAAATCCAAATCCGGATCCTCCTCCACCTAAAAAGGAAAAGAGCTTGCCATGGTGGGATGAAATGAGACACTACATTCATGGGAGCTCCACCTTATATTTCGATGAGTCTCAAATCAATATTCTTTCCAGTACAGATCCTTATGAAAAGTCCAACAAGCTTCAGATAGCATCTGGGTATATGGAGATCCAGCAGGCAGATGGCCGTATTTATGCTTTTGCAAAGGACTTCAAGATTCTATTAAGCAGTTTGGATAGCTTGTCGAGGAACACTGACTTAAAACATCCAACTGGATTTTCCTGCACTTTCCTAGAAGCCCCGGCCTTGAGTGTTGAAGTGTTAATGGAATGGGATTGTGATTCTGGAAATCCTCTAAACCATTATTTATTTGCTCTTCCAAATGAAGGTGTGCCTCGTGAAAAAGTTTTTGATCCCTTTAGATCAACTTTTCTGTCCCTACGGTGGAACCTTTTGCTTAGGCCCTCTCTTCCCTTCCATGATAATCAGTCAGAGGTACCCTCTGCAGATAATCAGGATCTCTCGAGTCCTGCTGCCTTTGGTGCTCAAAAGAAAGATATCAGGGCAGTCAATTCACCAACAATACAGGTTGGTCCTCATGATTTGGCATGGCTAATCAAATTTTGGAACTTAAACTACATTCCTCCTCAGAAGTTGCGGACCTTTTCAAGATGGCCCCGTTTTGGAGTTCCAAGAATTCCTAGATCTGGCAATCTGTCATTGGACAGAGTAATGACTGAATTTATGTTTAGAATTGATTCAACACCAACATGCATAAAGCATATGCCTTTATATGATGATGACCCGGCAAAAGGGCTGACATTTACAATGACAAAGTTAAAATTTGAAATTTATTTAGGCCGGGGTAAGCAAAAGTACACATTTGAGAGTGTACGAGACCCTCTTGAACTTGTGTACCAAGGTATTGACCTTCACATTCCAAAGGCATTTATCAGTAGAGATGATAGCATTAGTGTTGCGACAGTAGTTCAAAAGGCTAGAAAAGAATCTCAAACTGCATTTGTGGATATGTCTACTAATGATAAACCTGGCAGTATGAGTGGCAGCATGGACAGACATCAAGATGACGGTTTTCTTTTATCATCCGAGTACTTCACGATCAGAAGGCAATCCCCAAAGGCTGACCCAGAGAGGTTATTGGCATGGCAAGAAGCTGGTAGAAGAAATATTGAGACGACATGCGTTAAGTCTGAAGTTGATAATGAGAGTGAAAGTGAGGACAAGACAAGATCTGATCCAAGTGACGATGATGGATACAATGTAGTGATAGCAGATAATTGTCAACGTATCTTTGTCTATGGTCTTAAGATTTTGTGGACACTTGAAATAAGGGATGCTGTTCGGTCCTGGGTAGCTGGATTATCTAAAGCCTTCGAACCTTCAAAACCATCTCCCTCTAGGCAATATGCACAACGAAAGCTGCTGGAGGAAAGTAAGGCAGTTAATAGTATTGAATCACATGAAGATGATAACCAGAAGTCTCCTCCCAGCCAAGATGCAGGGCCGTCAGGGAGTCAAGATGCAGGGCCATCAAGGAGTCAAGATGATAACAATAAGTCTCCTCCGGAACAAGCAGGGCCACCAAAATCACAATTAGAACCACCACCATCAAATGCAGTTAAAGCAGACACTCCTCAGTCTAGTTCTACTGGTAAGCTCTAACTGAAACTTGAAATTTTTATCATACTTTGGACATAGAATGTGTATTCTTCTGTGAGGCATAGGGAAGCTTAACACCACAATTTTTTCAAGTGTCTACCTATAAAGTTAGGCTATGCATTTCGCTTATTTTACAGTGACTAGTAGGGACAACTTTTTCCATTAAGTGTAGGTATTAGGTTTATCCAGTTTACTTGCTGGCATATTTTGACAATCAGTTGCACCAACTGGAGATAGCTGCATGTGCATGTGATCAATATGAACATTTACATTTACATACTCTTTGAGATGTGCATGAGAATCTTTTGCTGGACTTCTCACTGTTTGAATACTGCTAAATGCTTATTGTTGTGTTTTGTCCTACCAGCAAAGCTTGGTGTTGCTGAAGACTCTGAGGGGGAGGGGACTCGCCATTTTATGGTGAATGTCATTGAACCACAATTCAACCTTCACTCGGAGGATGCAAATGTAAGTTAATAAAGAGTCATTCTTGGATCAATTGTTAATTCTTGCAAGGTCATAATTTCCTAGTTTCTTTTTATCATTATTCATAATTGATTATTAATATTTGTTTATTTTCTTTCTATCTCGCTTGATCATCCGCTGGATGTAATATAGCTGAAGAGAGAGGAAACACAATCAAGTAACTGATATCTTTTTATGAAATTAGATTTGTTTATTCTCTTGTTTCTCATACTAATTCTCTTAAAACCGAATCAAGTAACTGATATCTTTTTATGAAATTAGATTTGTTTATTCTCTTGTTTCTCATACTAATTCTCTTAAAACCGAAAGGTGTGCATTGAGGTGCTTAACCTGTCATGATGGCGGGTGAAACACCCTGATCACTTTGTGCTCTATGCAGCTCAACTTAACTGTAAATTATTAACAGCTTCTACCTACATGAATACGTGCTTCTTCATTCAGCTTTAGTTTTGTTTTATGATAATTTTCTTCATTCGGCTTTATTCAAGTGCTTCCAAATTCCAAGTGTGATTCGTTTTACGGAAAATATCCAAATATGCCCGTGAACTATGTGAAATAGGACAAATATGCCCGTCGTTAATAGTTGGGCCCAAATATGCCCAAACCGTCCAATAGTTGTGCAAATATGCCATTTTTTAACGGAAATAGTATTTTTTTTCTTTTCTTTTTTTAATTAATTAAAATCAAATTTTTTTTTCTAAAGCAATTTTTCTAAAAGTCTTTTTTTACTAAAAACTGAAGAAAAAAAACGGAAATATTTTTTTTCCAGTTTTTACAAAAGAACTGAAAAATATTTTCTAAAACAATGTTTTTGTAAAAACAAAAATAAAATCTAAAAAGCAATTTTCTAAAGCAATGTTTTTGTAAAAACTGGAAAAAAAACTAAATTTATTTTTACTAACAATTGAATAAACGAAAAAACAGTTACTTTAAAAAACTGAAAAATTATTTTTTAAAACAATGTTTTTGTAAAAACAGAACTAAAATCTAAAAAGCAATTTTCTAAAGCAATATTTTTGTAAAAACTGAAAAAACGAAAAAAAAATTACTTTAAAAAACTGAAAAATTATTTTCTAAAACAATGATTTTTGTAAAATCTAGAAAAAAAAACTGAAAAGCAATTTTCTAAAGCGGTAAAAACTGGAAAAACTGAATTTTTTTAAAACTAAAAACTGATAAAAAGAAAATATTTGTTTTTTTTTTCAGTTTTTACAAAAATATTGCTTTAGAAAATTGCTTTTTAGATTTTATTTATGTTTTTACAAACACNTCTTTTCTTTTTTTAATTAATTAAAATCAAATTTTTTTTTCTAAAGCAATTTTTCTAAAAGTCTTTTTTTACTAAAAACTGAAGAAAAAAAACGGAAATATTTTTTTTCCAGTTTTTACAAAAGAACTGAAAAATATTTTCTAAAACAATGTTTTTGTAAAAACAAAAATAAAATCTAAAAAGCAATTTTCTAAAGCAATGTTTTTGTAAAAACTGGAAAAAAAACTAAATTTATTTTTACTAACAATTGAATAAACGAAAAAACAGTTACTTTAAAAAACTGAAAAATTATTTTTTAAAACAATGTTTTTGTAAAAACAGAACTAAAATCTAAAAAGCAATTTTCTAAAGCAATATTTTTGTAAAAACTGAAAAAACGAAAAAAAAATTACTTTAAAAAACTGAAAAATTATTTTCTAAAACAATGATTTTTGTAAAATCTAGAAAAAAAAACTGAAAAGCAATTTTCTAAAGCGGTAAAAACTGGAAAAACTGAATTTTTTTAAAACTAAAAACTGATAAAAAGAAAATATTTGTTTTTTTTTTC
>MU715269.1:142823-179929 GCA_026770625.1 Nicotiana glauca
TAAATAAGTTAAGTTTTCAAAATGTCAGGAACTTACAGTTATCTCATTGAATTATTCATTAAATCTTCACACTAGGACATTTGTAATAGATCAACCCTTTTTCACCCTTTTGGCTTCTTTTATGATAATTCCTCTTATAACCTGTTTAGATTTCTCCTTTGTGTAGGTGGAGATTTTTCCTTTAAAGATACATCTGACTGAGTCAATGTACAGGATGATGTGGGCGTATTTTTTCCCAGAAGATGAACAAGATTCCCAGAGGCGGCAGGTCTGTCTCAGGTCCCATTTATCAGTTCTACGGTGAAATGAGTTTAAGCAACCTGATGGTTTAACCATGCGACAAGATAATGTTGATAACATTTTGTTTGTTTGTAGGAAGTATGGAAAGTTTCAACTACTGCTGGTGCCAAACGTGCAAAGAAAGGCTCAGTGCAGGAAGCACCAGCGTCAAGTAGCCATTTAACTAAAGATTCTCACTCTTCCTCTTATGGTGATTTATCCCTAGTGAGTCTCTGATCTCTTCAGTTGGTTGTTGGTTACTTATTCATCTAGCTAACCAATGGAAGCAGACGACGGAGTGAACTGTGGTTTGCACGTCCTCTTTCTTTAATTTTATTTTACAGACTCGGATAAATTCTTCGGTATAGTTCCTTAATCTTTAATCATATCTTTTTTACCAAATGAATTTTGTATGCCTGAATATGTGCAGGCATCAAAGGTACAGAACCAAAAAGCTAATGTTACTGCTGTTACCCCTAAGCTAAGACGAACATCCTCCTTTGATAGAAACTGGGAAGAAAATGTAGCTGAATCTGTTGCTAATGAACTTGTACTGCAAATGCACTCATCAAGTGTTTCTTCTTCAAAAAGTGGGCCCCTCGCAAGTATTGAGCAGCCAGATGAAGCAAACAGAAACAAATCCAAGGAATCAAAATTAGTTAAATCTGGCCGTTCCTCTCATGAAGAGAAAAAGGTGGGGAAGGCACATGATGAGAAAAAATCTAGGCCTCGAAGAATGAGAGAGTTCCACAATATCAAGATTAGTCAAGTCAGTCAATTTTGTGTTATTATGTGTATGTTTTTTAAATTTGTTAGTTCCATAACTAATTCATTCTTATTTATGCATGGGTTAGGTTGAGTTACAAATTACATATGAAGGATCAAGATTTGCTGTGGGTGATATGAGATTGCTGATGGATACATTCCATCGCGTTGAATTTACTGGAACCTGGCAGAGATTATTCTCACGAGTTAAGAAGCATATCATCTGGGGAGTCCTTAAATCAGTAACGGGAATGCAGGTTATAATTCCTGGAAATTCTTTTAACTTTTCATGGCCTAATTATTGGCCATACTAAATCAACGTTTTCAGTTTCTGCTTCGTGTTAGTTTGCATTACAACCACCCTTCTCTTTTACTTTCTCTGTGATAAACATCTCCAGACTGTTAGATTACTTTAGGGGTTCTTAAAGCTTCATGGCATATGTCTGTTAATTTTAATGCAGGGCAAGAAGTTCAAAGCAAACAACCAAAAGGAAGCCAGTGCTGCTAGTGTTCCCGATATTGATCTTAATCTCAGTGATAGTGATGGTGGTTCAGCTGAAAAATCTGAGCAGAACCTGCTATCCTGGCCTAAGCGTCCCACTGATGGCGCAGGTGATGGGTTTGTCACCTCAGTAAAAGGCCTTTTTAATTCCCAGCGCAAAAAGGCTAAGGCTTTCGTGCTTCGCACAATGAGGGGTGAAGAAGATGACTTACACGGTGACTGGAGTGAAGGTGAGGCAGAATTCTCTCCTTTTGCCAGACAACTGACCATAACAAAGGCCAAGAAGCTGATTAGACGGCATACAAAGAAGTTCCGTCCCAGAGGGGCAAGAGGTTGGTGGATCCCTGACATTATCTCCTGATTTCTCTTTCTTTTTGTTCTCTCTTTTGTGCATATTGGCCCTTATGTCTTTCATGTGTAGAACCTAATGTCAAATTCTATGCCCTCTCTGCTACACTAGAGTTAGTAGAATCTCAGCATTTATGTGATGCCGGTATCCAGATTATTCTTTGTTATGTGGCTTAGGGGTATCATTACTGAGTATCAATGACTGTTATGCTGACTCAACATTTCTTTCCAGGTTTATCTTCTCAACAGGAATCACTTCCTTCATCACCAAGAGAAAACGCCCCATTTGATAGTGATTCTTCAAGTGAAACATCGCCTTACGAGCATGAGTAGCAGAGCTTGATAACAGTAAAAGCATATTCATCTAAAATGGACTCTGCCAATGGCAGCAAATTCCATTTGAATAGGGCTTTGTAGCACTCCTACTTAGACTGTGTGAGATGCCTACTTGTTCTAAAATGCAGAACAAGGTAAGAGCTGTGCACACTGATGGAAAAAAGTCCACTATCTGTTTAACATATCATTGCCCTTTTAGAGCTCTTGAGATATCTTGGAAATACCAGTGAGGTGATTCCTGAGTTATGGGATTTTTTTAGCTTCGTAGCACTATGTATTTATTCTTTCACCTATGTAGAATGGACTTCTGGACTTGTAATAGTCAAAATTTTGTTATCATGTCTTGTCTTTAGCAAGAAGCCAAAGGCTCATCACTGCCAGTACTCATACATTAGACTAAATTATAAAGTTCCGTTTGCTAAATTTATCAAATTGGATTGTAATTGTCGAGATGGAATAGAAATCAAAATACGACTCTTTAGTCTCATTACTTATACCAAACAGATATAGATGTTATTCCTACATATAACAGCCTGTGGTTAATAGGCTGCAGATATGACATAATCCAGTTGCCAACCAGTATAATTGTCTTGAATTGAAGAAATCTTTGAGAAAAAAAAAAGGTATTAATTGAAAGATATTACTATGGATTGATTGAGTTCTTGTCATTGTAATTGTATATCTGACTTTATGATATTAACTGCGCTAATGTTGCTATGGCCTAGTGATTTTGGTTGTCATCCAAAGAAGACTATTATAAAGGAAAAATCTCTTGATCAATGTTTTCTCTTAGCAATTGTCTCTTCTTTATGCAAATGTATTTGCTGGGGTTTCTTTCTTCTTAGATTTTTTTTTTTTTTGTTTGGCACTGATGGACACACATTTATCCATGGTACTGAGTAGGATCCATTGTCACATATGAATGTTAGCTTTCAGCTTTCATCTAATCAAAGAGGAAAAATTACATGCATGCACTTCCAGGGAGATAAAAAATTGATTAGTCTATAACACATTTCATAATATGTTAAACACGTATAAATCCACACAAGATAATAGAATAAATCATATACAACAAGTGGGAAAGGTTACATATGGAACGAGGGATAACAATGCCAAATTTAAAATAAGGTATTTTTTCGAATGAGTTTAATTTTTACATATTAATAGTCAAAAGTTTCTTTTTTACACTAAAAATCAGTGAACACCCAAAAGGATGAAATGTACAAGTACAGGAGCTCATGCCGCAAAGAAAAATAGAAGAAAGAAACCCCCAGCCATTGGAGCATGTAAGATTTATTAAATCTAACTAATAGTACGTGTTTATTTATAGGGAAGATAGTAATTTCAGTCCCTAAATTATAGCTTTATTTTAGTTTTGATCCCCGTGTAATTCGACTTGGCATTTTGACCTTCAACTAGTATGAACATGTGACTTTGGTCCCTCAAACAGAGGGAAGATACGATTTAAGGGTAAAAGCATTATTTACTCTACTTCTCCTTCAAAATTACAGGAATAAAGAGAAGTTCTTTTAGGTCAAATTTAAAGGATTAAAACTGGTCATGGATATATTTAAGGGGCAATTTTTAAATAAGGAAGCATTTTTGTCCTTTTTACTGAAATTTGCTAATTATTATAACTAACTGGGGGTTTTAATAAATTATGTATATGTCCGTTAAAAAGTTTCTCAAATCGTTAAAAAATATTTAGTTATACCTTTCTTCCTTTTCGCTCTCCTCCCCTCTCTCCCTCTTCTTCTGCCCTCATCGAGCTCTCTGGAAATCATCGAATCAACTCAGTACGTTCAAAACCAGACAATGGAGGGAATCAATTGTCCGTTGTACTCTCTCTGAATTATTTATGTTCTATTCCCCTTCTCTTTATATTTTTAATTTACATCTCTTGGATATATATATGTTCTTCCATATTTTTCATTGGTCCTGTTCTTTCATATTCCCTCTCGTCGCCGGACTAATATCCGACCAAACCAACACCCTCTCTTTACTCCTTCTCCTCTTTTTCGCCCAATGCAGCAAATACTTATTCGCAAGTTTCGTACAAATTTGATAAAAAAAATTATATATTTACAATAGCATACAACTTAAATATAACTTTTATACACAACTTATATAAGACTTTCTAGAACTTTTGTACAACATTCATAAAAAAAATAATACAGCTACAATAGCATACAACTTAACTCTAATTTCCATACAACTATAATGCACTTTAATACATATATACAACTCTCATAAAATAATAAATGCAAGTATAACATCAAACAACTTAAATACAATTTTTTTATAGCTATAATATAATTTTGAAAAAATTTCACATTAGAACAAGTGGGCTCCATACTTTTCAATTTTATAGCCCATATTTCAATTTATAACCAACTAGCCCATAAATAATAGGCTAAGATTCAATATCCAACTCCAATAGGTTCTCAAAATTACCATTTAATTTTAAAAAAAGATTCCTCAGGCTTTTAAAATTTTTGAATCAGTAATTGTGACTCAAATATTAATTCAACAAACCAAATTTATTTGGGTGGTGAAAATTAGATTTTTAACAAGTTTAAATATGCGAGTTTAAATTCCGAATTTGATTTTGTGAGAAATTTGGAATGAATGTTATTTAGACTTGTTAGAAATAGTATAAGGAGGTTGTATATAAAATTTGAAGTTATTTAATGGAGATTTGGACTGGTTTTGAACAAAAATTACAACTCAAAATCGTGGAAGAAGTTCGTCTACAGACGCTTGTATACAGGTGTATAAAAGTGTATAATAGTATATAAGGTGTGTTTCTAAACTCATATACAATATTATACAAGATTGTACATAATTATACAAAGAACTGACTTCGTCTTCTTCCTTGCGTCTTTTCTTAAATTTAACTCAAATCTACTCCAAATCACTTCAAATTTAAATTTTGAACTCCTTTTGATATTTTCAATCAATTGGAACGATACTCAATCCAAACAACTAACAAATTAAAAAAAACCCATTTTAAAAAACAAAGCTTTAAATAGTCTTCAATGGTGGACTTCTACTCTTCAATTTTCTTACATTGCAAGCAGGTGACACAAAAGGAGAAACAAAAAATACACGACCCTTTGAAGCATATGTAGAAGATGTGAGAAGACGAGAGAGAGTGAAAGCAATAGTTGTGAGAACAAAGAATTAACTCCATAGCTTTTAGAAGCAATGATTGTAAGAACACAGATTTTGAATTTGCAAGTGCTTTCAAAATATGTACAATGTGGGGTAGATGGGGTAAAACTTAAAAACATGGGCCATTTTTTGTTATGGTTTGAAGTCATATGTATTTTCTAGTAATTCTTTCTAAAATTTTGATATATATATATATATATATATATGTGTAAAGTAGAGTATTTATAGAGAAAAATTAGGGTTCTTTGAATGGTCATTTAGGCACGGGCAAATTTCAAAACTCTTAAAAACCCGTTTGAAATTTAAACATTTTTTTGGCTTCTCCCATTGGATAGTGACAAAGAAGAAAGTCAGAAACAAAAGGCAGAATTCATTAAGCCAAAAATGGCGAAGAAAGGATTTTTTTCCAAAAGTGGCGAAACTTTGACGCTACTTTTGAACATGAAAGAGAGTAAAAATAGTGTCTTGTGACATTGTTAGAGAGACAGTCCGGAACTAAAGTGTGATACATTAGGACTCAAGCGACCTTAATAGGTAAAAAAAAAATAAAGATTGAGCACCATAATATATATAGCGCGGTTATTCACCGCGCTATATCTTAATGGCACGTTTGTCCGTTAAATTATAGCGAAGTGAATAACTGCGCTACATTATGTTAGGCCAGAAACCCGTGTTTTAGCTGTAGTATTACATTCCAATGACTGCATTTTTACGTACGTTTCAGTTCAAATGACAGTGAATTGCACTTAGTACGTGTTTTATACCTTGCAGGAAGTGATCCTGAGCTTAAAAGTTAATTTGGAGCTAAATTGATCAATTTGGAGCTTTGAAGTCTGAGTAAAAGCCCAATACATTAAGCCGAGATCGTGTTCAGAGATCGTGTACCAGGTCCGGATGTTAAAAGAGGACGAAATAAGTTCACTCTGAGAAAATTACACTGTCGTGCTGCATGGGGCGCCGCAAGGCGAGGCACAGCAGTGTAAAATTGTGCCTGACTCGAAAATATGAAGTTGCAGATAAAATGCACTATCGCGCTGCATGGTGAGGCGTAGCCTGCGGCGCGGCTGTTCAACTTTCGTAGAGCGAAGTCCTAGTTCGCGCAGGAAAGGGTTTTTTTCGTCTGGGGCCGACCCTATTTTGTATAAATACATGTAAAAATGCTATTTTGAGGAAGTTGGACAGATTTGAGACACAGATTCGACCTAAAGAGGGAGACACACTTTAGGGTTAGACAACACCCTTGGAGGCAAGAACACGCTAGGAGCCAGGCGGGGAATTCTTTTACGAGTTTTTCCTTATTGTTCCGATTTTTCATTGTTGGTTATGACTTTTAGTATTGTAGTTTTACATGCTATTATGAATAGCTAATTTGTTATTTAGGGTTTTGATGGAACCTTTTGTAGGATACATTCTTGTTATTTTTATATAATTGAGCTGTAGTATTTTCTCTATTTGTTCAACTACGTGTTTGTTGTAGTTAATTGACAGGATCCTCAATTAGCTGTGCTTATTTAGTATGCATAACTCGGGAGAGAGTGCATATTTAGGTAGTTGTTGAATAACATCACTCCCAAAGTATAAGAGGGATCTATAACTTCGGGTTTAAAGGCGGAATTAGGGATAACGAAGCCTTGGATGCAATCTAAAGTGAGCTGTAATAAACATAAGCCAGCTAGCGTAACTCGGGAGAGTGCGTCTAGTAAATTATGATAATTACTCGGAAGAGAGTTACGACAGTCAGAGCACTCATGATCGGTAGAGAATACTTAGGCGAATTTATAGAAAATGTAGCGGGAAGGTTTCCGACAATTGGAAAAATCATAACTCTAGACCTCCTTAATCTTGAATCCAATCTTTGTCCTTGTTAATTGATATTTTTATGGATTTCCAGATTTGTTAGTTAATTAGATAAAAATAAATATTATAATTTTTATAATTAGAAAATTATTTGGACTTGTGTTTCTTAGCGATATTGAACAACTATAGCTAAGCCTTAATTCTCTGTGGGATTCGACTCTGGACTTATAAACCAGATTATATTTGCGACGACTGCTTAGTCTTTTTTATAAGGCATAGTTGGGCGTGATCACTATAAATAAAAGCTGGCCCCACCAATAATTCATCTGCAAGTAACTGATAAACCAATAATTCATAGGGGTATAACACGCATATATAGTGTGCTATACATCAAATAATTGTACCCGTTGTACTCGTTTTTTTACGTAAGGAGTTTTAGGATTTGGTAAAAATCCATTCAGGATCCTTCAAGTCTTCCGAAATATTTGTTCGTTAAGTTATTTTGCAATTGTCATAACGCCCAAAGAGCAAAAAATTAGGGTTTCATTATATTGGGGGGTGGGGGGGGGGGTTGAGGTTGTGGTAGATAATTAATCAATACACTATAGTTGTTCTCCACAATGTCATGTTAAGTTGTCACTTACAATGGAGTACGATATATTGATATTGTTGTTATGTAAAAAAATGAGTGTGAGCAAACGTTCGGTGAATATTAAATTAACCGGAAGATATCCATATGTTGTAACTTTGCAAGGGGTCGCTTGTTATGCGAAGTTTAACATTGAAGATGATGAAACTCTGGTAGATTTTTGAAGACTCTGAATGAATACCAGGAACTTCTTGTGATAAAAATGTTATAAATGTACGTCAAGGCTGAAGACGTTCGTAATAATGAGGTTCCACAAAGTAGGGATATTCCTAAATCATTGGGTAGTTATTTTGGAGCAGTTTTAGCCGAATAGTTTATAGGAAAAGAGTTTGGCCTTATCTAAACTTATCTCCACGGGCAAATGAGGAGCGAGGAAACTACTTCTCCCCAAGTTTACATAATTCACAAGCCGAGTGGTAAACTTCAATTTTCCTCTGTTTTACGATATTTATTTTTATGTATTGAATTTGTATTAACACTCATATATTCCCTAGGAGATGCCGGCCAGATATGAATTTTACAAGTTATGAACCAATGGCCAGTTAAAATATGCCTAGTTTTGATGTGTTGGATCATGTCGATCCATCCGGGAGTAATAATCAATAGGATAATGTGCATCATGGGATATCAACACATTATGATTTGTAAGTGAAGTGATAAAACTGTATGTAAAGTTTGGATGAATTTGAAAAACTCATTATTTTATTGGTTATGCAGTGAAGACGAGCAACTTGAAGGTCCTGTCCTTACTTAATTGCCTGAAGATGACAACTTTAATCAGGATCTGGCAGATGCGAAGAGTCAGAAAGATAATAGTGATTATCACAACAATGATGATGAGTCTAGAGATGACATACCCTTCCCTGATGAGGATGATGATGAGGAGGATGAAAATGTTGAACCTGATTTGACGAGGGAGCTTGCTCCACCTCCCGTTAGACCAAGAGTGTACGAGTCCCATATGCCATTTCATTCAAGGAAGATTTTGTACCTTGATCTTTTGCTAAGTATGCCGGATGTGGATGCCCTCAAAAGGGATCTTAATGAAATTCGGACATCAATGTGGGATGAATCTAGAGCAACGGTGCTGTCAAAGGGCATGCTTTTTACTGATAAAGCGCGCCTAGCAGGGCGGTGCAAATGTACAACATAAAAGAGTATCGTAAGATCGTGGTTCATGAGTCATCTCTGGACGTATACAAGGTTATTTGTCGTAGATGGTTTACGGGTTGTAATTGGATGATGCATGCGAAGAAGCTGAACATAAAAATGTGGGTTGTGGGTAAATACATTGGCGCCCACAATTGTGAAATGGACATATTTAGTAGGAATCATTTTAACTTGAATGTTAACTTGATTTCTCTTGTCTTGATTCCATATATTAAAGCATCCATAAGGTACAAGATCAAAGAGTATATAATATCTATCCACCAAGTATATGGATGTAACATTACCAAAAGAAAGGCATTTCTCGGGCCCAAACGTGCGTTTGAAATTGTTTATGGTAATTGGGATAAGTCCTTTGCCTCTCTACCCAGGTATATGGCTGCATTGCAATACTCTAACCCTGAAACTGTTGTTGAATGGAAGCATGAGGGGAGTCTGGGAATACCAGACATGTGTTCTGGGCATTTAAACCAGCCATTGATGGTTTTGTGTATTATCGGCCGGTAATATCCATAGACGGCACTCATGTGTACGGAAAGTATGATATTAAGTTGTTAATCGTCGTTGCAGATGCTAATGTAAGTATATTTACCATAACATTTGCTATTTATGCCAATGAAAGTCAAGAGACGTGGACATTATTTTTGAACCACTTGAAGGAGCACGTTGTCAGACATCGTTCATGTATTTGTCTAATATCTGGTTGGCATGGCGGTATCTTAAGTTCTATATAGAATTTGCATGCATGACAGGAACCAGTATGCCTACCACCGTTTCTATGTTAGGCACTTGAAGGCCAATTTCCAGAGGGCTTATCCAAACAAGGACTTGCATGATTTAATGCGGATGGCTACAACAGATTACCAAGAGTGTAAATTCAGAAGGCGATTGGAATTGATCAGGCAGGAATACCAAGGAGCCTATAGTTGGTTGATGCGTCATGAGCTTGATAAGTGGACTTTGCATACAGATGGTGGCAGAAGATGGGGAATTATGACTAAAAATGTGTTAAGAGTCTTTTAACGAGTTATTGAAGTCTACATGTTGATTGCTATCGCTACCTTGGTGTGGATACCATTCAAGCAGATGCGAAGAGGTTTGTTGAAAGATCGAGAGGTGCATCGTCGTTGATGCAAAGGGATGTTGAAGATACCAATGAAAATATTTGAGAAATACAGGAAGCAAGAACAGTTGCATCCATTTTTGGCAGTATTGCAACGAGCAAAATAATTTTGAAGTTCGCACTGCTATTCATCACAACCAAGGGAATAATACACACTCCATCAATAAAGCCAAAAAGTTATGCTCCTGTGGAAAATGGTCCATCTACCACATGTCGTGCACATATGACATTAAGTATTTTCAACATACAGGTTTTGCGTCAACAAGTTATGTTGATAAAGTATATAGTGTTGCTGCATAATTAAACACATATAGTGGATAGTTGCAGCCAATGGGTGCTAAGCATTATTGGCTGCTGGAACCATTCAAAATGGTGTGTAAGGATTATGTGTGTCAATGACAAGTGCAGAAAAGAACGCGTATACGGAGCCAAATGAATGTTGATGATACTGTTTATGCGCGTAAATATAGCATATGTTCTCAAACAAGACACGACCGCCATAAATGTCCTTCAGTTGGTTTGGGTAGCGATGGTAATTCGACTCCCGGTGAAAGTTCATCCAATGTGCCTAATTACCAAGGACACACGTAGTATTTTGTTGTAGTAATTTGTTGTAATAAATGTATGTAAATGTTTAGCTTGCAAAATATATAAAATAAAATTATGTTTCCAATGGGGTTAAGTATAATTGATATTTAGCATTAATATTTCAGTACAACAAATTAACATACACCCCAAAAAAACAATTGTCATTCGCCATTATCATAGTTATTCGGCACGATTTCAATGTCACAGTCTTCATTTTCTTCGTCAACATTGTGTATGCACTCTTCGGGACTGAGGGCATTGTAATTTAGGCCCCAGTTGACACACATTTCTTGTGTTTTATTGCTATCATCAATAATACTACTTGCTTGATTTCTACAACAATATGGGACTCCTACGTCCAATATATGTGGTATAAAATTAGGTAGTCCCTCCCACTCGATAATTGTTGGGAAAACAGGATAATCATTGTCTCTATGCAATTTTTTTTTTTTAAATAAATCTCAGTACTGATCCTCCATTCCTTCCAGGTAGTTAAGATTATCCATTGCATGATGAACTGCTAGTGCCTTTTCTATCTCTATAATCTCCTTCATCAAATACTGAATCACTTTTGATTCATCTTTGTGTGTGTTTGTTAGGAAGGTTACAGATAGTTCTTGTGGCACAACAAGCCCATGCCAGCGACATAGTACTTCATAATCACATCGTTCTGAGTAAAGGGGAACCCATTGTAGTTTTTCGCCCCAAATTCGCAGACCTTCAGGCTTAGTAGAATGCGCTTCACCCTCAATAATGTGCCCTGCAACTTTGAGATCAGTGTGTATAGTGAAAGGCTTATTTTTCAAGGGACACATAACACCATTCCACTTATCATCAACCAAATCAATATAGCAACCTAGCATATTTTTTTCAAAGTAGGGATCGATAGTGTTAAGACGTGTTCTATGGGGATCTGTTGAACTACCTTCACACTTTTGCCTCTTCTTGAACTATTTATTAAATGTTAGTGGCATTTTTGAAATGGATGTTGTATGTTTCTTCAAATAGTCTTTGAATACAGATCTCTTGGTTGAGTTTAAGAAGATGTCTTATACTCGAAAGAATCATTATCACATGAAACATAGCGCGCCACCAATATGAGTTATGTGTATTGTCTTGTTGACCTTAAAAAACCTGCCATTCTGGAAAAACTGTCTTGTACCCAAAAGAATCATTATTACACGAAACATAGCACGCAACCAATATGCCTTATGTATATTGTATTGTTGATTTGAAAAAGTTATCGTTGTAAAGAAGTTGTCTTGTACCCTAAAGAATCATTATCACGCGAAACATAGCCCGCCACCAATATACATTATGTGTATTATCTTGTCGACCTGAAAAAGCTGTCATTCTAGAAAAGCTGTCTCATATCCTAAAGAATCATTATCATGCGAAACATAGCGCACCACCAACATGCGTTATGTGTATTGTCTTGTCAACCTGAAAAAGTTGTTGTTCTGAAAAAGCTATCTTGTACCCTAAAGAATCATTATTATGCAAACACAACACACCACCAATATGTGTTATGTGTATTATCTTGCCTATAAAAGCCTAGCGCATTTGGCTATTAGTTGCGCTTAACGAAGCAAATAGAAAAAATTTCCAGAAATTTTTTATTTTTCTTACATCAAGAAATGTCTGGACGTAATGATGTACCAAGGTATTATTGTGGCAAATGTGTAATTTTGAAGCCATGTTGGTTAAATTGCAATCTGGGACGCAGATGCGGTTCTGACAACAACCTTTAAGTTATTGTTTTGGAAAAATATTTGCTAATATTTTTTCTATAACATGTTAATTAGTAATGTTGTATTAAAATCCCCATTGGTAGGACGGAAATCAATATAGATTCGAAGAATGGTATGATGATCATGTTTGCACTATGTTTGAAATATGGCCGGTAAATACGAACTCCAGATTTTTAAACTGCAACAACAACTTGCGGCAGTGACGGAGAAACTAAAAGAGGCAGAAGAAGAAAAAAATATGTTGGAAGAGAAATTTAAGTGGTTGAAGCACAGAATAATGGGTGATAGTTATTGATACCCAATTTTTTCTTATATTTTTTATATACATAAATACCTTCAAAATAGCATATACATGGATATATATAAGTATGCACAAGGGTTTTATAATTTTTTCATAATTTTAGGAATTTAAATTAATTTGTTTTCTTCCCTTTTTATTCATAAAACCCCAATAGTTATTTTTCAATTGTTATAATAATTTAGTCATTTAATTTCTATATTTATGCCAAAATATGATTAACATACTTTTTTTTATGTATTTTATAATTGCATTTGGTATTTTTAAGCTAAAATTACATATAATTGCAATATTAGCCCATTTAATGTATAATTACATTCTATATGCATAAAATTGGTCCCTATATTTCTAAAATAATAAATATATATTTTAAATCATTTTGGTATTTATTTTCCAGAAAATTTTCATTATTTATTATAAATTAAATAGGAAAAAATTGGCTATTTAAAATATAGCCAAATTGGCATTTTAATTGTAGCCTAAATTGAACCCAACCCCAGCCTAATTTCTTATTTAGTCACCCGACCCAGACCTTATACATACTTACCTAACCCAGAACTATTAGATCATGTCCCGACCCATATTGTTTCTTTCCTTTTTAATTCCCAAACGACCCCCTAGCCCTAATCATTCTCTACACACCACCGCACTTAAATTCTCTTATCTCCTCTCTTCTCGCAACCTAACCCTAGCCCTTTTCAACCGCCGACTTCTCTTTTCCGAGTCATCTTCGGTGACTTATCTTCAACTCCTAAGCCTTCAGTGGTCGCAACATTGCCACACTCATCTTCTCTAAGGCCTTCAAGGGCCCTTGGCCACGTCGACTTGTATCTAGGTTTTACTATTTTGGCTGTTGAGGGCTACTCCGGTGTGATTTCGAGTAAAATCGCACTATATTTATTACGATCTTTAAGTTTCTAAACAGGTTCTTCCATCTCTACTTAGGTTTCTTCTGGAACCCTATTTTTGTTTGCATCTCCTAAATCTATGCTATTTTTAAACGATTCGAGTGTGTTCCTTTTATGTTTTACACTGTTCTTGAACTTCTTTAGCAAAATCATCGATTTCAAGTGGATTTTTCACTTTTTTCTAAAGTTAGAGTTTTTCAGAACTTCTTCTACACTTTGTTTAAATCAATTTTTATGTTTTAACTTCTATCCTTTGCATATCTCAACTGATTCTATGTTTTATTGCTTTTTCAACTCACCTATATTAAAGGCCCTAATTTTTAAGGGTTCTTCATTTGGTTTCTGTGTATTAGACTGACCGATTCTCATTTTTGAGTTCTTGTGATTTCTAGTGACTGCCTCGCCTTGGTATGCTTCTACTGAGTTTCTCAGCATAAACCTACACTGATTCTATGTGTTTCTGTTCATCTTGACTGTTCGCATCAAGACTCGCATCTTTCTCACTGATTCAGTATTGTTTAACTTTCATGTTTGCTAGAGTTGTGTGTCAATTCTTGACTATCCATGTCTTACTCTATTTACATGTTAAACATGCTGACTCTTTTTCATGACCTTCTTTTTCATTGATTCTGAATTCTCTGTTACTTGGTTTGATTTGAACACTTTCTTTTAAAACCCCTGATTCCTACCTTTCCACTTAAGTTTATTAATTTGCTTGACTTAATTAATTTTCCCTTTCCTTGTCTGCATTGTTACTTGATTCTTACTGATTGTTTCCTTAATTTAAAACTTTCTAAACCTAGCCTTAATTACCTGTTCTATACTTGTACTATTTTGAAATCTTTCCTTATTTGTTATACTTCAACCGTGTATAATTTCTTTCCTTACTTATCACCTACTCTTTACCGCTTGCACTGATTCCCTTAATTAAAGGGAGATTCAAAACCAATTTTTATACTGAGTTCTATAATTACTGAACAATTTAATTCTTGCCTTATTTTAACCAGTTTTCAAACTACTATATAAATGGCTCTCTTCTACAGTCTTAACACACGAACTCTTGGTTCAAAAAATTCTGTCTCACACTTAAATTTTTCTGCTCTCTTTTGTGCTACTTGCTATTGCTCTAAGTTAGCCGGCTGCAAGCAAGGTTAACCATTGTGTTCTCCTGCTCTTTCACTTTGCTTGCCTTCTACCTTACTGGTATGTATTCTCTTTAATTCAAAGTTTCAACAACAATATGATTCTTTTGTTGCTTCAGTTCTTTCTATTTCTAGTTTGCTTCTATTTGTGGTTTTGCATTGAAATCTGTAGTTAATATATTTACATTATTAGCATGTTATGAACTTTCTTTCTTTTAGAATCAGTGTGTTACCCCCTCTATTTGTTTCTGAGTATTCCTAGACCTTTGCTTGATTATGTGTTTACAATTAAGTGTCCTATGAATCCCAAACCCTCTGACCCCTGTTTTTGACTACTGAATTCACTTTGGTTCAGTGACTACTGGCTATGTATGAACCTGTCTTAAAGGTTATGATTGGACTTCTATTTATTACTCCAATATCTTTTCAAACTGCCTCTGTGGTATTACTAAATTACTTTCAAACAAACTTCTTTTTAATACAGTCTTTTACTAAAACCTTTAAACTTGTGTCAAGCACTTTCATTTTACTCCTAGGTAAATAAGTTCTGCCCCCTCCAGTATATGTACTTCCTTGGGATCCTCTTGACAACCCTCTTAACTCTGGCATACTGAGGCTGGCCCTTCCACACTGCACTTATTCAATTTGGTTACTAGATCTAGGTGTAAGCACTGCCCGGGATCCTTAAGATCCTTAGGGAACTTTGATGCACCTAGACTATAACATTGTCTATAGAATTGAGGCATTTGAGGCCATTTGAGGCTTTGGAAATCTAGGCCTAATTGAAGGCTCCCTATAGAATAGCTTCTTATTTTCTAATTTACTTATGTAATTCATTCATATAGTTTGTAATAATTTGTAAATTTATATTGGGGTAATTGATAAAAAGGGATGGGTAGCTACATATTTGTTGGAGTAATACGGGTAGAGATCATACTCATAGGATGTAATTTAACCCAGATTCCATTTTATTAAGTGTTATGTATGTTACCATGCCTACAAATCTTTAAAATCAGTATTAAATCTAGATGTCAATCCTATAGGGAATGCTATCAAATCCTGCCTATGGATCTTGCCTAAGTTAGTTTAAATAACTTAATCCGGTTATCGTTTAGTTCTCTTTAGAATTGGTTTAATTAAGTGTTTCCTACTTCCTCTTGTAAAAAGTTCTTTAAAACTACCTCGATATTTCATTAGATATCACGCCTATAAATATTATAGAAATCCGTTCCAAAACCTTCTTTGTTTTCACTATATAAATGTACTAATCAGTGCTCCGTGTATTAGCAAGCCTTAAGTCTGAAGCTGTTTTATAAATCTGAAGCTGTTTTATTGCTTAATGTTTTTTTTTATCTTAACCAGCTTCAAAAACCAATAGGCAACTGCTAGGGTCATTACTCCTGAGTTTCGTAAAAAAAATAAATTGCTTGCCTCCTGTATGTTCCCCTAAGCATCCTGCCTTAAGATACTATTTAATATAAGGCCCTTAATTGTGTTCGAATCGTGCTGTTTCTATGTCTTTTTTGAGGTGGAAATGTTGAGCCTTTAATTGCTCCCTTTATCTTATGTGCTAAAAGTCCTAATTCTTTTGCTTGTCGCCTTAGAATTTTCACCTTTGAAACCTTAGGGGTTTATCTAGAACCACGCATAAGTAGAGGTCCTAAATCCCTCCAGGACCATTAAGAAGGGAGGGGTAGCAGTACGCAATAGGGATTGTTAACCAAACATTCGCTTTGCTTGACCACTAAGGAAATGGGAAGTAATATGAATATGATGACCGATGCGCTAATGCCACATGTAGACCCTTTCCAAGGAGTGATTATCGGGCATTGTACTGATGTGATCTATAGGCTAACCAACCTAGGACCTCCCTCTTCCCAAATTCTCTTTACCTGAAGCTTTACTTCTCCTTTTATGCACGTAACCTGTTTCAATTTTTGTTTTATTGTTTGAATGCCCCAACATGCTTTGCTTGCCATTATTTTCTTAAATTGTTTATGGACTAATTAATAAGTATAAGTTCGGCCGGGGCCCACAGTTATGGACCAAGAGGATGCCTAACACCTTCCCCTCGAGGATATTTCGAGCCCTTATCCTAGTCTCTGGTAATGCAAACAAATCCATGAGTTAATTACTCTAGGTGCCCTAACACACCTTAATTCGTTAGGTGGTGACTCTTCAAATACCCAATTCCGAAAAGGAAATGAGTTATGACAACCCATAAATGTCGAAACCCAGACTTCACCCCCGCGAGGGAGGGGGAAAAAAGGGGCGCGACATCATGATGACTCTGCTAGGGATACCCTTTAGTCTTTTACCATAATGAACTTGCTCTTATAAATTAGTCCAAGCATGCTTTATCTCGTACCCTCTTCCCTTATTTTTATTTTTTACTGTCTGTCTTCTTCTAAGCATTTATTGCTCTTTATTCTTGAAACTGACTAGTCGATTTGTTTCCTTTTTGTAACTTTCTTTCAATTGTTTAAATACTGTATTTATTTTTTCTTACATGAAAATACTTGACTACATGTTATTAACTGTTGCATAAATCATGCTCCACATCATACTCCACTCGCGTGTATCAAATCCTATAGCAACGCTTTAATGAGTGGTTGTGCTCTTCCTATTTACTTCCCTTAAATTTGGAAAGGCTTATTTGCGATAAAACTAGTCGATCAGCGGTGTACTTGATGGTTCTGTACCTTCCCTCTCGAGTTGTCCGCTCGAGGGTACCAGTCTAAAATGCCATAAAAACCTTACTCTGGTCGAAATTATGCATGCATCATGGTCAAACATAGCCAGATCAGTTATGTTGTCCGAATAATGATCCTTTAAGCTATGCCTTATCCAAAGAACATCGGGTTTTCCATAATCCCAACAAACACAACCACGTTTTATGCATTAATTTGGAGAACAAAATGCCGATGTTGATCATGAATAGTCGAGTCCAGTGCGGGTAAAGTCTAACCTTCTTGATTTGCAGAAAATGATGCACGAGGTCCCCAACTTCGGTATGGTTAGCACACCCTCACTCTTACTATACTGGTGGAGAAATATCCCATCAGATGACTAGATCAATGAATGGAAACAGAGGGCACCAAATCTAGCGAGAAGCTCGAATATCTGGAATACAGCCTGTTGGAATTGGTAGGGAAGATGAGGAAGAGAGTCACCGACTGCTAGAACGCTGAGGGAAATGAAGAAGGACATTTGCCAGAGGCATTCTTACTAATGAGCCTACCCGAACTGGGGGATCTGATCGATAAGAGCATTCAACCTGAAGAAAGTCCTTCCAAGACCAAATAGGCTAGGTTTATTTTTGTTTTTCCTGAAATGTAATAAGGCCAAGTGCTAGTAGTGACTCATTTTTTATCATTATTTTAGTGTCGTTCTAGGGATACGTCTATTTTTTACATTATGAAATGAAGCATTATTTGGCATTAAAAGTTCTCCAAATCTATTTGTCACTAGGCCTACCTCGGGTACAATGAGGCTCCCAAATTAGTATGCGAATTTATATTTCCGCAATATGTGTTTAGATACTGCAAACAGTTCAGGATCCTCACTGACTTGTTACCTTTTTGTTTTTGCTTATTTTTATTATTATTCTCATCCCCTTAGGTTGGTTCGATCATACTAGATTCAATTCAAAATTTCAATAATAATAGGATTCTTTTGTTGCTTGAGATCATTCTGTTTCTAGTTTGCTTCTATTTGTGGTTTTGCTGTGAAATCTATAGTTAAAACATTTACATTATTAGCATGTTATGAACTTCCTTTCTTTTAGAATCAGTGTGTTACCCCCTCTATTTGTTTATGAGTACTCCTAGACCTTTTCTTTAGTATGTGCTTGCAATTAAGTGTCCTATAGTCCCAAACCCCCTGACCCCTATTTGTGACTACTCAATTCACTTTTGTTCTGTGACTACTGGCTATGTATGAACATGTCTTAAAGGTTATGTTTGAACTTCTGTTTATTACTCAAATCTCTTTTCAAAATGTCTCTGTGGTCTTACTAAATTACTTTCAAACAAACTTCTTTTTAATACAGTCTTTCACTAAAACCTTTCAACTTGTGTCAAACGTTTTCACTTTACTCCTAGGTAAATAAGTTTTGCCCCCACCAATATCTGTACTACCTTGGGATCCTCTTGATAACCCTCTGAACTCTGGCATACTGAAGCTGGCCCTTCCACATTGCACTTATTCAATTTGGTTACCAGGTATAGGTGTAAGCACTGCCCGGGATTCTTGAGGTTCTTAGGAAACTTTGATGCATCTAGACTATAGCATTGTCTATGGAATTGAGGCATTTGAGGCCATTGGAGGCTTTGGAAATCTGGGCCTAATTGAAGGCTCCCTATATAATAGCTTCTTATTTTCTTATTTTCTTATGTAATTCATTCATATGGTTTGTAATAATTTGTAAACAGATATTGGGGTAATTAGTTAAAAGGGATGGGTAGCTACATGTTTTTGGGACTAATGCGGGTAGAGATCATACTCATAGGGCTTTACATTTTTATTTAATTGCTTTAACAAGTAAAAATCATGCTCATAGGAATTTACACATAATCTGATTGTTATACCAATTAGAAATCATGTTTATAGGGCTTTACATCTTGTCATATTTATCTCACCATGCTAGAAACCATGCCTATAGGTTTCAAATAACTCCTAATAGAAATCATGTCTTCAATATCTTAAAATCAGTTTAGCTAATAGACGCCATGCCTATTGGATTTAATCCATATTCTATTATGACAAGTGTTATATCTGTTTCCAAGCCTTAAAATCAGCCTAACAAGTAGATGTCACGCCTATAGGATGTAATTTAGCCCAGATTCCATTTTATTAAGTGTTATATGTGTTTCCATGCCTACAAGTCTTTAAAATCAGTATTAAATCTAGATGTCATGCCTATAGGGAATGCTACCAAATCCTGCCTATGGATCTCACCTAAGTTAGTTCAAATAACTTAATCAGGTTATCATTTAGTTCGCTTCTAATTGGTTTAATTAAGTATTTCATACTTCCTGAAACAAGTTCTTTAAAACTACCTCGATCTATTATTAGATATCATGCCTATAAATACTACAGAAATCCATTCCAAAACCTGCTTTGTTTTCACTATATAAATGTACTAATCAATGCTCTGCGTATAGGCAAACCTTAGGTCTGAAGTTATTTTATAACTCTGAAGCTGTTTTACTGCTTAATGTTTTTTTTCTAATCATAACCGGCTTCAAAAACCAATAGGCAACTGCTAGGGTCATTACTCGTGAGTTTCGTAAAAAAAAATTGCTTGCCTCATGCATGTTCCTCTAAGCATCCTACCTTAAGGTACTATTTAATATAAGGCCCTTAATTGTGTTTGAGTCGTGCTGTTTCTATGTCTTATTTGAAGTGGACATGTTGAGCCTTTAATTGCTCCCTTTATCTTATGTGCTAAAAGTCCTAATTGTTTTGTTTGTCGCCTTAGAATTTTCACCTTTAAAACCTTAGGAGTTTATCTAGAACCACGCATAGGTAGAGGTCCTAAATCCCTCCAGCACCATTAAGAAGGGACGGGTAGCAGCACACAATAGAGATCGTTGACCAAACACTCGCTTTGCATGACCACTAAGGGGATGGGAGGGTAGATATGGGTATGATTACCGGTGCACTAATGCCACGTGTAGCCCCTTTACAAGGAGTGATTACCGAGCATTGTACTGATGTGATCCTATAGGCTAACCAATCTAGGACCTCCCTCTTCCTAAATTCTCTTTATCTGAAGCTTTACTTCCCCTTTTATGCACGTAACGTGTTTCAATTCTTGTTTTATTGTTTGAATTCCCCAACATGATTTGCTTGCCATTATTTGCTTAAATTGTTTATGGACTAATTCGTAAGTGTAAGTTCGGTCGGGACCCCATAGTTATGGACCAAGAGGGGTGCCTAACACCTTCCCCTCGAGGTTATTTTGAGCCCTTACCCTAATCTCTGGTAATGCAAACCAATCCATGAGTTCATTACTCTAGGTTCCCTAACACACCTTAATTCATTAGGTGGAGATTCTTAAAATACCCAATTCCCAAAAGGAAATGAGTTATCACCACCCATGAATGTCGAAACTCGGACTTCACCCCCCGCGAGGGAGGGGAAAAAGGGGGTGCGACAGCATGACGACTCTACTGGGGATACCCTTTCGGCTCTTACCATAACGAACATTCTCTTATAAATTAGTCCAAGCATGCTTTATCTTGTACCGTCTTCCCTTATTTTAATTTTTTACTGTCTGTCTTCTTCTAAGCATTTATTGCTCTTTATTCTTGAAACTGACTAGTCGATTTGTTTCCTTTTTTGTACCTTTCTTTCAATTGTTTAAATACTGTATTTATTTTTCCTTATGTGAAAATACTTGACTACATGTTATTAACTGCTATGTAAATCATGATCCACATCATATTCCACTCGTACTCATCAAATCCTATAGCAACGCTTTAATGAGTGGTTGCGCTCTTCCTATTTACTTCCCTTAAATTTGGAAACGCTTATTTGCGATAAAATCAGTCGATCAGCGGTGCAGTAGATGGTTCCGGCTTTCCCCCTCGAGTTATCTACTCGAGGGTTCAAGTCTAAAATGCCATAGAAACCGTACACTGGTCAAAATTATGCATGCATCATGGTCCAACCTAGCCGGATCAGTTATGTTGTCCGCATAATGATCCTTTAAGAGAAGCCTTATCCAAAATCCATCGGGCTTTCCATAATCCCAACAAACACAACCATGTTCTGTGCATTAATTTGGAGAACTAAATGCCGATGTTGGTCATAAATAGTCGAGTCCGATAGGGGTAAGGTCTAACCTTCTTGATTTGCAAAAAACAAAGCACGAGGTCCCCAGCTTTAGTATGGTTAGAACACCCTCACTCTTGCTAGACTGGTGGAGAAATCTCCCATCAGATGATCAGATTAATGAATGAAAAGAGAGGGCCGCCAAATCTAGCGAGAAGCATGAATATTTTGAATACAGCTTGTTGACATTGCAAGGGAAGGCGAGGAAGAGAGTCACCGACTACCAAAACGCTGAGGAAAACAAAGAAAGACATTTGGCAAAGGCATTCTTACTAATGAGCACGCGAACTGGGGTATCTGATCGACAAGAGCATTCAACTTGAAGAAAGTCCTTCCAAGACCAAAAAGGCTAGGTTTATTTTTGTTTTTTCTTAAATGTAATAAGGCCAAGACCAGTAGTGACTCGTTTTTTATCATTATTTTAGTGTCATTTTGGGGATTCGTCTATTTTTTACATTATGAAATGAAGAATTTATTGGCATTAAAAGTTCTCTAAATCTATTTATCGCTAGCCCTATCTCGGGCACAATGAGGCTCCCAAATTAGGACGCGAATTTATATTTTCGCGATATGTGTTTAGATACTGCAAATATTTTAGGATCCTTACTGAATTATTACCCTTTTGTTTTTTCTTATTTTTATCATTATTCTCATCCCCTTAGGTTGGTTCGATTATACTAGCTTCAATTTAAAGTTTCGACAACAATATGATTCTTTTGTTGCTTCAGTTCATTCTGTTTCTAGTTTGCTTCTATTTATGATTTTGCTGTAAAATTTGTAGTTAATATATTTACATTATTAGCATGTTATGAACTTCCTTTCTTTTAGAATCAGTGTGTTACCCCCTCTATTTGTTTCTGAGTATTCCTAGACCTTTTCTTGATTATGTGTTTACAATTAAGTGTCCTATGAATCCCAAACCCTCTGACCCCTGTTTTTGACTACTGAATTCACTTTGGTTCAGTGACTACTGGCTATGTATGAACCTGTCTTAAAGGTTATGATTGGACTTCTATTTATTACTCCAATATCTCTTCAAGCTGCCTCTATGGTCTTACTAAATTACTTTCAAATAAACTTCTTTTTGATATAGTCTTTCACTAAAACCTTTCAACTTATGTCAAGCACTTTCACTTTACTCATAGATAAATAAGTTCTGCCCCTCCAGTATGTGTACTGCCTAGGGATCCTCTTGAGAACCCTCTGAACTCTGGCATATTGAGGCTGGTCCTTCCACACTGCACTTATTCAATTTGGTTACCAGGTCTAGGTTTAAGCACTGCCTAGGATCCTTGAGGTCTTTAAGGAACTTTGATGCACCTAGACTATAACATTGTTTGTGGAATTGTGGCATTAGAGGCCATTGGAGGCTTTGGAAATCTGGGCCTAATTGAAGGCTCCCTATAAAATAGCTTCTTATTTTCTTATTTACTTATGTAATTTATTTAAATGGTTTGTAAATAGCTATTTGGGTAATTAGTAAAAAGGGATGGGTAGCTACATTTTTGTGGGAGTAATACGGGTAGAGATCATACTCATTGGGATTTACATTTTGATTTGATTGCTTTAACAAGTAGAAATCATGCTCATAGGACTTTACACTTAATCTGATTGCTTTACCAAGTAAAAATCATATTTATAGGGCTTTACATCTTGTTATGTTTATCTCACCATGCTAGAAACCATCCCTATAGGTTTCAAATAACTCCGTAATAGAAGGCCCTTAATTGTGTTTGAGTTGTGTTGTTTCTGTGTCTTGTTTGATGAGGAGATGTTGAGCCTTTAATTGCTCCCTTTATCTTATGTGCTAAAAGTCCTAATTGTTTTGCTTGTCACCTTAGAATTTTTGCCTTTAAAACCTTATGGGTTTGTCTAGAACCACCCAAAGTTAGAGGTCCTAAATCTCTCCAGGACCATTAAGAAGGGACGTGTAGCAGTACGCAATAGAGATTGTTGACCAAACACTCGCTTTGCATGACCACTAAGGGGATGGGAGGGTAGATATGGATATGATGACCGCTGCACTAATGCCACGCGTAGCCCCTTTCTAAGTAGTGATTATCAGGCATTGTACTGATGTGATCCTATAGACTAACCAACCTAGGACCTCCCTCTTCCCAAATTCTCTTTACTTGAAGCTTTACTTTCCCCTTTTATGCACGTAACCTGTTTCAATTCTTTTTTTTTGTTTGAATGTCCCAACATGCTTTGTGGACTAATTCGTAAGTATTAGTTTAGTTGGGACCCACAGTTGTGGACCAAGAGGGGTGCCTAATACCTTCCCCTCGAGGTTATTTTGAGCCCTTACCCTAATCTCTGGTAATGCAAACCAATGTATGAGTTAATTAATTTAGGTGCCCTAACGTGCCTTAATTCTTTAGGTGGCAACTATTCAACTACCCAATTCCCAAAAGGACATGAGTTATCACCACCTATGAATGTCAAAACCCGGACTTCTTCCCCCGCGAGGGAGGGGGAAAAAGGGGGCGCGACAATATCAACTAAACAAACACATAGATGTGTTGAGTGTAATATTTTATCTTTATATTTTACGTGTCATGTATTACCATTATTGTACCGAATTTAAATTATGTCCAGTTGTCATTTTTATGTGTTGTAGTATTAAACTAATAAATAACCCGAGAAATAAAAACACATGCGTAAATTATGTAAAACATAAATAATGTTGCTATTATATATTTAATGTCATAAATACAGATAATGATAAATGTCAATATATCCCACAACATGTATGCTTTAAATCATTGGCTAGCCTGAGGCGCATCCCATCCTGCCCGGCTACATTATCAGGATCATTCTCATAAGGTCGCCTCTTTATCGATGCATGCGTTGCAGCATGATCGTTGGTAAGGCTAGCAGAATCGGTAGAAGCGATCATCGGGCCAGCAGTAACCTACAGAATAATAAGATATTTTAGTATATGAAATATATATTACTAACGTACGTGTTAGCTAAAAAAATTTTAATGGTCATGCCATGGTCTCGGCAGGACTCTGAATGAAATCATCCATCTCCGGCATGTCAGTATCCCACAAATTGGTCTCCGTGACGGACAATGATGATGTCTTTAAAACAAATAAAAAATGCTTTAGATATTGATGACTAATCAATAAGATAAAAAATAATTAAATAATAGTAATATAAACAAACATGTGCCTGTGAAAGATCCTCAGCATCTCTCGATGAAGAGCCATAACTCAGTCGACGCCCACTATGCACATCTCATGTGGGACGATCATCAGCAACCGTCGATGCCTTTGAGAGACTGAACCTACTACTGTCGCATTATAGCCTTGCTCGCGATCAATAATGGAGCTGACGAGGTCACCTGCGAAGTTGATCGCTGCCAAATCGACACTACGCAGTGGTAGAAAGAGTGGGTCGTAATAGCTTTTACCCAAATAATGGTTCGGGATCGAATTTCCACTGGGAGCTTGGAGTGGAATTGCATTGTCTATCTAGCCTAGAGTTGCGTATGTGCTTCTAATTGTACTTCTAACATTTTTGGGGTTTTTGTATTTATCACTACTGTTATAAACTAATGATTAAGGCTAAATTAAGCTACAAGAATATTGCTAAGTTATATTTAATATAGACAAAGGCACTAGGGTCGCGACACTACCTAGGTGGCTAGTCAATGGGTAGACGTTACTAAGGGGAGATTGATATCTTTGGGGCTTATGCTATAACCGTTTCACATTTGTACCCATTCTCACACCTCTTGATAGAGAGAACGATTTCGCCAAATTGGCTCTCTCGAGACCAATTGGGTAGGCCGATTACACCAAGCAACTAGGGTTCAAGTAGGGTAATTACTCTCTCGAGGTTTAATCCGTTAATTGGGACTATCATTTCTCATGGGTCCATCCCAATTCCTTGTTGGGTCAATTTTAGCGTCATGGACCCTCTTTCTCAAGAAGAGTTAGACCCACTAAGCTTGAATCGTTGTTTGCAAACACAAATTTGAAATTAAAACACAAAATTAACCCAAATAACAAATACCCAATCTCAATATTACCTTTGATGGCAACACCTATCAACTACCCATACTAGGGTTGAGCCACAACACTAGCTAATGGGTTTAGCTAGACATAATTAAAGAAGAAATAGATGAGGAACTAAACATATTAATTAATTACTAAGTAGAATCTACAATAATAAATAGCAAAAGTGCCAACAATGGCTAAACTAGGCGTTCTCATGAGCTGAGCAGCTTCAGAAAAACAAAACTTAACCTAAAAATGGTAAAATATTCTATTTATACCGGGCTGGAAAAACTGGACAAAAATACCCCTGCGGGGTTAGTGCGGACTGTGCAAAAAGGTAGCGCAGCCGCATTAGCTCTTGGACTCATGATTTCATCTCTATGAAGTTGAGGACCGCGGACCGCGCAAAAGTGCAGTGCCCTCACGATGGATGTTGGTGCGGCCGCACAAAAGTGAAGCGGAGCGTATTGCTTAATATGACCAAGAAGTCAACTCTTGAATCTTGTCACCGCGGGCCGCGCAAAAGTGTAGCGCGGCCGCGTTGCTGTGGTCTCCAAACTTCCAGTCTCTGAATCTCCTATGCGCGGGCCGTGTAAAAAGGTAGCGCGATCGCGTTACCCCTTAGCCTAAATATGCAAGTCTCTGAATCTCATCTATGCGGACCGCAAATAAGTGTAGCACGGCCGCGTGGTTTGTGTCTTGATTATGCCAAATCTCTGAATCTCCTAGTGTGGCCGCGTGAATTTTTGTGCGGTCCGCACTAGGTTCTCTATTTCCTTAACTTCACTTGGTCTTTGATACTTGAGCAGGTTTCACTCCGTTTTGAGCCGATCTTCGACATTTCGTCACTTTGTCACTCAAACCTGTAATCAAGCACAACCTGTGAGCATTTTGGGACTACTTCATTGCAATTTATACCAAAGAAATAGCAAGTAGGGGCATAAACATGGTAAAATCCTAACTTATCAACTCCCCCAAACTTAAACCTTTGCTTGTCCTCAAGCAAACAAAATAAGACCCACCCCTTAAAGAAATTCCAGCTACCCTAAAGCAACCTCAATAAGCATCAATTGGGACTGACAATTGCCCTCAATACGAATGCATCATACACACATTTAAAATTTGAAAACTTTGGATCAAATGTGGCACAAGAGCATCAAGAGTTGACACATTTCATATAAGAACTTCTCTTAATTACTTTGGTTATTGTGGAACCCAAACTCACACGTCCTCAACTCTTCCTAAGTGAACCTCACCTTTTGGAGTATTGACACACAAACCGAGGTTGATGGAAATTTCACTCATCTCTCTAAAAAAGAAGGTCATAAGTCTTACTCAGGGTACCATATGCTTGCCCCTTATGTAAGTATCCACTAATGTAGGTTCCCTTTAACTTAAGATCCTATAGGGCTTTTGGGAATCATTGTGAAGGCTTTGGGTAAGGTTAGGACAAGTTTTTTTTCAAGTGGGTTTAACCTTCCCTTAAGCACTTCCTTTGTTTCATTTTGGCACAATTCACGTGACTCTTTGAGTCATTTAACCTCTTTCAAGGGGTTAGAGAAACACATTGTCACTCTTTCTTATGCAACTCAAGACATTTCTCCTTTTTCTTCTTTTTTCACACCTTTTTCACTTTTGTCTTTCTTGACCCCTTTTTATTCTTTTTCACCTTGTGCTTTCTTTTTGTCTTTTTCTTTTTCTTTCTTTTTCATTTCCTTGCCTTTTTCTTCTTGCTTTTGTACCTTTTACCCCCTTTTGTTTTNAAAAGAAGAAGGTTTAAGGCTCAAAAGGGTTAACTAGGGATCATTTTATTGGTAGACCATGGAATTTTTCATCTTAACATTTGGATCAAGGAAAGCCTATAGTCACTTATCAAGTCTAATTTTACCTATGATTTCGCCTTAAAAAACATTTAGGGCAAGTTCTAGACCATTGGCTTGGGACTTGGACTCACAATTCGATTCCTCACCACACATGTTGGGGAATTGCTAAAGACATCAAGTCGAGGACCCATAACGACCTTAGTTATGATTCAAGTGCACAATGGTCCGAAAAGACCACACGATGATTGTTTGGTCAACGCAAGAGCCTCAAAGCCACGACTTTCACCATCCTAAACGCAACATTATGTCTTTGACCATGGGATCAAAGGCAAATGTGTTAGGCCCAAGTGAAGCTTTACTTGAGGCATCCTTAACTACAACTATCAAAAAAACAAAAGAAAAATTAAAGAAACAGACTCAAACCCTTAAGAAGGTAGTCACTCCATCTATCATCGGGAAGAGCCAGCTGGTTCGTACAATACTCCACCCTTGGAAAGAACCGTGGCATTAAGAAACCAAGGGCTTATTAAAAATGCCAAAAATAAAACAAAAGGCTGCGAGCCTATCTAACAAGCTAAAAACGAAAAAAAAAACAAAAAATTTTGCAAATATAGAAAATCGAATGAATATGTACAATAGGGGAGTAGAATATACAACGGGGGATGAATATATACAGAAATGTAACTTTATAAACAGACCAAGGAGAAAATAAAAAGTACGATAAAGGTGGCTAAATGTAAAGTTATATACAACCCAAAATAGAAAATCAAAGTAAAACAAAAGCTATCAATCTATATATACAGTCATCTAGATAGTCAAAAAGTAGAACACACCCCCACGAATAAGAGCTGGCATTGTCCCCAATGCCAACTACACAAATAAGCATAAAAAATTAGTGAAAGGATATAGAAGAGCTCACTAGGAATGGTCCGTCTGCATGGGATCCTCAGTAGTCCCCTGGTCCTCTATATGGGTGGGAGCCTCAGACTGGCTCTCGGCCTCCTGCTACTCAACTACTGAGACTGGGGCCTGCTCCTGGACCGGTTGGATGGTAGGTGCAACCTGTGGTAAACTGGAAGGGGCCTCCTGTGGGACTGCTACCTCAATCACTGTATCATCTGTACTGGGTAGCTTCCTCTTCTTCCTAGGTTGCCTGGGTGCCTGCTCCTGCTATGCCTCTGCTACTGGTGCTGCTGGATCTGTGACTGGTCCCCGAATAACAAGTCTAAAGGCATCTGATCTGCCAATAACTTGTCCATATCCATCCTGTGCTACTTCACAGACTCTTTAGAGGGCCGTGTTTTCCTGAGCTTCCTATGCTCCTTAGCAAGCTCTTTCAGAGCATTGCCATGTGACTCCACAACAGTAGTCAAAGTGGCCTGAGTCTTTATAATCGTTTCCTGGTTTTCTAGGAGCTTCTTCAAAGTGTCCTCAATTGATTGAGGTATCTGGACTGGCTGAGGTGCTTCCTAGGTCTGAATAGTGGAGGATAAAGTGGACAACTTGGAGGTCGCAACCGACATCCAATTGTTCAAACTAGCCAAGGACTGATCAACTGATGGGCAGTAAAGGGATGAGTCTTGGAAGATGGCACTCCCAGGCCAGCTGAAGGACTGGGGCCAGCAACAGAAGAAGGACCTGGGGGCAAGGTCTCAATGGTAGTGGTAGCAGGTATGGTGGAAGGCTCGGTAGAAGGCTCTACCGCAACTGGCTCCTCAGACTGGCTAGTTGGGACAGAGGTAGGTGGCTGGTATTTCTTGGACTTTGGGTTGTCCGAGCCCTGCATGCTGTACCAAGAGTAAGGAGCCACAGGCTTGTCTTGACATCATATCTTTTCTTCTCGACCTCCAGATCCCTAAAATATATAGAAAGGGTGTTGGGAAAAGGGTAGTTCTTGTCCTTCTCCTGTCTCACAGCAGAAATCACCCTAGACATCACATTACCCACATTGATAGGGTACCCGACCATAATAGATGCAACAAGAATGGCCCGGGTAAGTGGAATGGTACGATCGTGGGTAGAAGGGTCAAGCCGACTGCATACAAATGTCAACCACCCTTGAGCCTCAAAGTTGAAGGTGTTCCTGTATATTTTCTTCCCTGCTTGCAACCATGTTGGGACAGTACCTAGGATTGCCAAGAACTGGGCCAACCAAGGTCGAACTTCCTCACCCATCGCTAACTTATCCAGATAAAGCGACTCATCCTCATCCTTGAACCCCAAGTAGTCATTTAAGGATTTCCCATCAAACACCACTTTTTTATCTCTCACTTTGGTCACCTTCGTATCCTTGACAATGTGAGCCACATTACAGTAGAATTCTCTAACCATGTGCTCATTAGCATCGATGCACCTTTCCTTGAAAAATTCCTAGCCTTGTCTAATTCGGAACTCCTTCTGCACGTTCGGGTTATGGGGTAAAAGGTCAGTGTCAATAAAACTTCTCTCCGGTATCAACTTCCTCACTGGTCACCACTCCCTAAACTTGTGAAATGCCACTTGACTGACGAATCGATCTTCCCAAACTTTAGGTTTTCTACTTCTTTCAATACCACCAATTTAAGGCTCACCTCCCTCATCTTTGCCTGCACTCTCCCTAGATAATAAAGCTGTGGGGGAGGTGAAGTATTTCCCACTACCGGCTACGGACTCGTTAGATGAATCCGAGACTACATTGACTGGTCTTTTAATTGTGGGTTAAGGTGGAGGAGTATCAGCTAGGTGGAGTGGGTCGGTTATGTGAGTTGGGACTAATTCTGAGGAGATGCTTTTGGAGGGCACATACTCACTCCCCAAAGAATGAGAGGCAGCCTTATCAACAGCCCGTATCAATTTTTGGGTATTTTTAATGTTCTCCCGAGCCTGGAGAGTGAGTTTTGTGATTCTCTTGCCTTTACCCCCTCGGGAGGAACCACCTCTCCCAGGTTGTTATGTTTGTTTACAACATTTTTATTTAACCATTATCTGCAAGCAAACATGTCTAACATTGTTAGTTTAAGCACAGGCAGTGTATCAATTAGTGATAACAATTGCATAACAGCAAATGAAAAGATTGCAGAAACCATTGCAGAACAGGGCACCACGGACCGCACTAACAGGAGTGCGAACGCATTGGGGGCACCACGGGCCGTGCCAAAGAAACCGCGGGCCGCATTGAAAAACACCCAGAATTATCACCTCTCTGAATCTCCTAACGCAGTTCGCGTGAAATAGGAATGCGACCGCAAAGGGCCACCGCGGACCGCGTGAAAGGCGACGCGGCTGCGTTGGAAGCAAATTAGGTTTCAGATGAAGGGCCACCACAGATCGCACCATTAGAAGTGCAGTCGCGTCAGGGCCACGCGAACCGTGCTATGGCGACCGCGAGCTGCTCTGAGCCAAAATATATGAACTAAGCTAGGGTTTCAATTTTCTTCCATTTTTGTTCTATCTTTGAATCCTAATTGTCCCTACTCAATTACCCAACATGGAAATCATACTCAGCATTTAAAACACAACACATAAACTATCCTAATCATCAAGTCCAAGAAAAATGGAAAGAACAAAGAAGTTAAAACTACTGGTAAGCAAACACCGAATAAAAATAGAAAATAATTAATGACAATTGTATGAAATGTTACCAGGATTAAGAAGAATCAAAGCAATCTATGCAAGCATGCAAGAAGAACGGTCTCAGAGGCGTATGAGCAGTAGAAATAGGGCTCAGGCTTTCAAATTTGCGAAAAGTGTAAAGTCAGACCCTGGGTCTCTATTTATAGATAAAACCGTGGGCCCCGTACCTACCTACCAGCGCGACCGCGCAAAAAATGATCGCGGACCACGCTGGTTTTTTTTGTCAAACAACCTTGCACTAAGCATCCCACATGGACCGCATAAAAATGCAACGTGGCCACGTGGAAAACTTCAGAGAGCACCATTCTTTGGGCCTGTCAGCGCGGACCACACAAAAATGCACCGCGGCTGCGCTGCAAACTTCATAGACTTAACTTGGCTTATGCCAGCGCGGACCACACTGAAATTCACCGCGGCCGCACTGGCAAACTTCATAGGCTGTTATTTATTTATTTTTTATTTTATTTATTTTTTATTTTTTGACTTTTGTTTTACACTGCTTCAACACTATCCCTGCAATATCTCACAAACAATTAGCTCAAAAATCCTAATCTACAAAGAAAATCAAAGAGAAAGAAAAAGATATGGGTTTCCTCCCAAGAAGCACCTGATTTAACATCGCGGCACGAGGCATGTTACCATCTCTTCATTTCAAATGAAGGAGTGCCACCACGTGGCTATCATCAAACTTTCCCAAATAATACTTCACACGATGCCCCTTGACCCGGAATACTTCACCATTCTTGTTATTGAGATCAAGGGCACCAAAAGGAGTCACACATACCACTTCAAAAGGCCCACTCCACTTTGACTTGAGCTTTCCCGGAAATAACCTCAACCGGGAGTTGAAAAGAAGAACCATATCACCAGCCTTGAATTCCTTTCCCCGAGCATATTTGTCGTAAAGGTACTTCATCTTGTCCTTATATAAAGACGAGTTGGAGTAGGCATGAAATCTAAACTCATCAAGCTCATTTAGTTGCTCAATCCGAAGATTTGCCGCAACATCCCATTCCAAGTTCAACTTTCTCAATGCCCACATAACCTTCTGCTCCAATTCCACCGGAAGATGGCAAGCTTTACCAAACACCAACTGATATGTAGACATACCAATTGGGGTCTTGTAAGCCGTCCGATATGCCCAAAGAGCGTCATCAAATTTCTTCGACCAATTGGTCATATTAGCATTTACCGTCTTGGACAAAATACTCTTTATTTCCCAATTGGAGACTTTCACTTGACCACTAGCTTGAGGGTGAAAGGGGGTGGTCACTTTGTGATTAAATCCATACTTAGCAAGCAATGAGTCGAAAGCCTTGTTGCAAAAGTGGGACCCCCATCACTAATGATAGCACGAGGGGTGCCAAACCTTGTGAAGATACTCTTTTTCAAGAATGCCACAACACTGGGCTTCGTTTTTGGGTAAAGCCACAACTTCAACCCACTTTGAAACATAGTCCACCGCCACGAGAATATAAGTGTTTCCACAAGAGCTCACGGACGGACCCATGAAATCGATGCCCCAAACATAAAAAATATCCACCTCGAGAATCGTATTGAGAGGCATCTCATCTTTTTTTGAAATTCCGCCGGCTCTTTGACATGCATCACATCTCTTTACCAAGTCACTAGCATCCTTAAACAACATCGGCCAATAGAAATTGCAACTCAAAACCTTTGAAGTTGTCCTCACCCCTCTATGATGGCCACCATAGGGAGAGAAGTGACAAGCCTCCAATATGCTCAATTGTTCACCTTCCGGGACACATCTTCTTATCACACCATCTGTGCAAATTTTAATCAAGTACGGATCATCCCAATAAAAGTCCAAGCTATCCCACTTGAGTTTCTTCCTTTGGTTGGAAGAGAGCTCAGACGGGACATTTTTGGTCACAATAAAGTTGGCGATGTACGCGAACCAAGGCATATCACACATAGAAATGGAAAGAAGTTGCTCGTCGGGGAATGTATCATTTATCTCAATGTCGTCACATAGCCTCCCTTCTTCCTCCAACCGGGAAAAATGGCCCGCAACTTGATTCTCACTTCACTTCCGGTCCACTATTTCTAAGTCAAATTCTTGATGAAGTAACACCTATCTCGTCAATCTTGATTTAGAGTCCTTCTTGGTCATAAAATACCTAAGGGCGGCATGGTCCGTGTGCACAATCACCTTGGCCCCCATAAGATAAGGTCGAAATTTTTCCATAGCAAACATGATGGCCAATAATTCCTTCTCCGTCACCGTGTAATTTCGTTGAGCTTCATTCATCGTTTTACTTGAATAATACACGGGATGGAACATTTTATTGACCTGTTGACCTAACACCGCCCCTAGCGCAACATAACTTGCATCACACATAAGTTCAAAGGGCAAACCCTAATTAGGTGTGGTGATGATAGGAGTTGTGGTCAACTTGTGCTTTAAAAGCTCAAAAGCCTCCATGCATTTTTCATCAAATATAAACTTGGAATCTTTCTCTAAAAATTTGCAAAGTGGATTCACAACCTTCGAGAAGTCATTGGTAAACCGTCGGTAGAACCCGGCATGCCCAAGAAAACTCCTCACCCCTTTGATAGAAGTAAGGGGAGGAAGCCTCAAAATGACCTCGATTTTTGCCTTATCAACTTCAATTTCTTTCCTTGAGATCTTGTGTCCCAACACTACCTTCTTCTACTATAAAATGGCATTTTTCCCAATTGAGAACAAGGTTAGTTTCTTCGCATCGAGCCAATACCCTATCCAAATTCACCAAGCATTCCTCAAACGAATCCCCAACCACGCTAAAATCATCCATGAAGACTTCTAAGATATCCTCCACCATGTCGGTAAAAATAGCCATCATGCAATGTTGGAAGGTCGCCGGAGCATTACATAGTCCAAATGGCATTCTCGAGAAAGCGAACGTGCCATAAGGACATGTAAAGGTCGTCTTCTGTTGGTCCTTCGGGGCAATTAGAATTTGATTGTACCCCGAGTAACCATCTAGAAAACAATAGAAAGCCCGGCCTGTAAGACGATCGAGCATTTGGTCAAGGAATGGTAATGGGAAATGATCTTTTCTTGTCACCTTATTAAGCTTCCTGTAATCCATACAAACTCTCCAACCCGTAACTGTCCAAGTAGGAATAAGCTCGTTGTTGGCATTGGTCACTACCGTCATCCAACCTTTTTTTGGTACACACTGGACTGGAGAGGTCCTTGAGCTATCGAAGATCGGATAAACCACACCGGCATCAAGCCACTTGATAACCTCTTTCTTTACCACTTCTTGTATTACCTCATTTAATCTTCTTTGATATTCAAGTGAAGGCCTTGCATCCTCCTCCAAGATGATTTTATCCATGCAAAACGCGGGGCTTATCCCCCGAATATCGGCCAATGTCCATCCAATCACCTTTTTGCACTTTTGAAGAACCGCAAAAGTGGCGTCAACCTGCATGTTAGTTAGGAAAGAAGAAAGAATAACTGGAAGATTTGAATTAGAGCCCAAAAATTTATATCTGAGGTGTGGAGGAAGTGGCTTTAACTCCAACACTGGTGGCTCCTCAATCAATGGCTTTGTTGGTGATGTAACGACCCGATTGGTCGTTTTGAGTACCAGCGCTCTATTCCGCAGTCGAAGGCCATGAACAACTTCATTTCAGGTATTATGACTTGTACACGTGGTCAGAATTTGATTTCGGGAAATTCGGAGTTGATTTAGGAAGAGAATTCTCATTTCGGAAGCTTAAAGTTGAAAGAATGAACTAGGATTGGAATTTTTAGTAAACGACCTCGGAATCGGGATCTGGAAGTCCCAGCAGGTTCGTATGATGATTTTGGACTTGGATGTATGCTCGGATCGGGTTTTGGATAACCCGGGAGTATTTTGGCACCTAATGTGGAAGTTAGCAATTTAGAAGAAATTTCATAAGTTTGACTTGAAGAGCATTTCAGTGTTATCGATGTCCGTTTGGAATTCCGAGACTGGGAGTAGCCCCGTATAGTTATTCTGGAGTTGGGGGCGCGATCGGAAGTGAATTCGGAGGTCCGTAGACCATTTTGAGGCCATTTGGCTAAAGATAGAAAGTTGAAAGTTTTTGGAGAGTTTGACCGGGGAGTTGACTTTTTGATATCGGGGTCGGAATCAAATTCTGGAAGTTGGAGCAGGTCCGTAATGTCGAATATGACTTGTATACAAAATTTGAGGTCAATCGGACGTGTTTTGATAAGTTTAAACATCGGGAATTGTAGTTTGAAATTTTAAAGTTCATAAACTTGAATTTGGGGTGTAATTCGTGATTTTTGCGTTGTTTGATGTGATTTGAATCCTTGATCAAGTCCGGAATGTGTTTTGGGATTGGTTGGTATGTTTGGTTGGGGTCCCGAGGGCCTCAGGTGGATTCCGGGTGGTTAGCGGATCAAAAATGAAATTTTGAAGAGGGCTGAAGGACCTGGTTGCTGGTATTTTTGCTTCTGCGGTTGGTCGACCACAGAAGCGGCACCGCAGAAGCGATTTGGGAGCCGCAGATGCGGATTTTGGTCCAAAGCTTGAGGACCGCAGTTGTGGTCTAATTTTCGCAGAAGCGGAACCACATATGCGGATGGGGCATCGCAGAAGCGGATTTGAAGGCCCTGGGGAAGAACCGCAGATGCGGTCAAGGCTCCGCAAAAGCAAAACCGCATCTACGGTCATGCGATTGCAGGAGCGGAATGGGGGCTTAGCCAGGGAAGCTACAGAAGCGGCCTTATGACCGCAAAAGCGGAACCGCATAGGCGGTCAAAAGTTCGCAGAAGCGAAGATGACTGAAGGCAGTGGGTTATTTTAAAGCGTGGGTTGAGTTCATTTCAATCCATTTTTCCTCCATGGGAGCGATTTTTAGAGCAACTTTGGAGCGTCCTTTTCATCATCAAGTGTGGGGTAAGTAATTTCTACTGGTTTTATGTTAAATACAAGTTTATGCATGGGATTAATCATGGAAATTAGAGTAAATATTGAGGTTTTGGTTGAAAACCTAAGAAATCATAATCTTGAATTTTAGCCACAATTTTGGGTATGGAATTAGGAGAAAATCATATGTTTGAGTTTCTAAGGTCATGGGTAACCTTTATCTTTGAGAAATTTTGGATTCCGGGCACGTAGGCCCGAGGGCGTTTTGGTCATTTCACAAACGGAGTTGGGAAATTTTATAATATGAATTGTTAATAAGTATTTGAGTATATTCTCATTAGTTCATCGTTAAATTGGCTAGTTTGGGTGCATTGTGCGTTGGTTCAAGCCTTCGGAAGGATGTAGAATGTCGATTTCGAGTCTTCGGAAGGAGGTGAGTCTCCTTTCTAATTCTGTGAGGGGGAAATTACCCCATAGGTGATTTAAATTGATTATATGCTCCTAGTTGTGGGGGCTACGTGCGCACGAGGTGACGAGAGTCCGTGCGTAGCTACTATATGCTATTGTCAGGGTAGTTTAGGACCCAAAAGCATGTTATATGTGTATTAACTGTGAAATCCTTGATGGCTTAGATTTCTTAAATCACATTAAATTGATAATTGGATTTTCTAAAAAACTTAAGCTTTGTTTTCGCAAATTAATAAAAGAGAATGGACTTTTCCTGGATATTTGCTCCACGATGACTTCCTGACTGTTTATCTGTCCGTGTGTGTTTATTTTGGAACGGGCCGAATGCCTCGGCAGATTAATAGATGCATCTATAGACGCGCCGTCGATCCTCGACAAGTCCACATTTATTTTTGTTGGATCGGGCCGTCGCCTCGATATGATTTGCGCATGCCTGTGTTGCTGCCTGAATTTAATTAAGTTATTATTGCCCTTTTGTAGCTTAAACATATTTGGATTATGTTTTAAAGAGAAATTCGGGAAATCTTCCTATGAAAGAACTATGTGTTTATTTGTTTCCTCTGTTTGATTAGAATCATGACTATAAAGAATAAATCCACGAATTAATATGTGTAAGGAGGATAAATGATCATTGGACCATTAGAGTGTGTCAAAG
>MU715272.1:0-44831 GCA_026770625.1 Nicotiana glauca
CCCCGAGGAACTTGGACCATTCAGTCAATTGTGAATATTGCTCAGGAGCGCCAGGACATGATACAGAGAAATGTTAGCATCTGAAAACTGCCATTCACGAACTTATTGATATTAGGAGAATTGAAGTACAAGCTCCAGAAACTCCCAATATCACACAGAATCCATTACCGACTCATCATGAGACTCACACGATTGAGTTAGTACATAAGGAAGAATACAAGAAGCCATCGCAAGTTGTGATGATGATTAAAGAAAATGAGAATAAAGTATATGAGAAATTGATTGGAGGAAAGGCATTGGCCGTAGTAGAACAGACAGTCAGTGAACCAGTGATGATAGTGAAACCAGAACCTGTTAAAGTGACAATACCAGGAGCAGTTATTAAGCCTGTGTTGGTTGTAAAGGGCGCCCGTGCAGAACCGGTTATCATCAAACCGGCAATTCAGTTGCCTTTGGTTAGTGAAAAGGCTGTTCCGTGGAATTATGACCGGGTGAGTGTTATGTACAGAGGAAAAGAAATTAAAGAAGAAGTATGCGAAACACATGGGTTGACTAGATCAGGGAGGTGCTTTGCCCCTGAAGAATTGAGGAAAGTTAAAGCAGCTAGAGACAATCCGACACTAGTGAAAAGAGCTGTTACTGAGGAGGAAGCTGAAGAATTTTTGAAAAAGATGAAAGCACAAGACTACTCAATCATGGAGCAATTAAGAAAAACCACAGCGCAAATCTCGTTATTGTCTTTATTAATCCATTCGGATGAACACCGCCGGGCGCTGATGAAGATTCTAAATGAAGCACATGTGCGAGATAAAATCACTGTGAATCATCTTGAGAAGATTGCAAACAAAATTTTTGAGGTTAACAGGGTAACATTCTCCGATGAGGAATTGCTGTTGGAAGGAACTGAACATAATAGAGCCCTTTATCTCACAGTGAAGTGCGAAGATTCCGTGGTAACTCGGGTGTTAATTGATAATGGGTCTAGTGCCAACATTTGCCCTCTCTCTACTCTGGACAAGTTGAAGGTTGACAATGAAAGAATTCATAAGAATAATATCTGTGTACGGGATTTGATAGCGGAGGGAAGGATACAGTAGGAGATATTGTGTTGGAGCTAACAATAGGACCTGTGGAATTCACTATGGAGTTCCAAGTGCTTGATGCTGCTGTTTCTTACAATCTTTTATTGGGACGGCCTTGGATTCACGCCGCAAAGGCAGTGCCGTCTACTTTCCATCAAATGGTCAAATTTGAATGGGATCGGCAAGAGATTGTGGTCCATGGGGAGAACAATTCTTGTAATGCTATTACACCCTTCGAGGAAGTTGAAGATGATAAAGGCNCCCAAGGTATCTTCTGCATCTGTCATGGTGGCAACGGAGATGATAAGGAATGGATTTTTACCCGGAAAGGGTTTGGGAGCTTCACTACAGGGGATCATACAGCCAGTGTCTCTTCCTGGAAATCTGGACACTTTCGGGTTAGGTTTCAAACCCACTGCTGCCGACATAAGGAGAGCCAAAAAGATGAAGAAGAGAGTGTGGACCCTTCCAAAACCTATCCCTCGCCTTTCCCGTTCTTTTGTCCGGTCTGGTACTAAAAGGCGCCCAGCAACAGTAATGCCCAATTCTGTGGTGATAGAACCTGACAAGGAGTTGATCGAAAGGTTTGAAAGGTTGTTCGATGAAGTGAATATGGTGGAAACAAGTGGAGGTCCGAGCAAAATTGATGTGCAGTTCGTGGGGTCTCAGGCCAAGCTTAATAACTGGGAAGCTACTCCTCTTCCTACTCGGAAGGAGTCTTGGTAGTTAGTTTTTGATTTTCTTTTGAGTATTAAATCTGGATTATTTCCAAGGTTGTAATTCGGATTTCTATGTTCCGTCCATTTGGATGAGTTAAACCTTGTTATTTTACAATTTTAATGAAATGCAATTTCCTTCTCTCTTCATTTCTGATAGCCTTTATTTTTGTTTTTCTTTTCTTTCTTGTACAGTCCCTTTTATGCTGGTTTCAATGATGTATCATGCATGAGGAATTTCTAGCCCAGTCTTGATAATCAATGTGAAATAGTGAAAGTGGAGTGTGAGGATGAGATAGAATATTATGACGAGGAAGCTTTGGAAGAAATTAGTAAATAATTAAGTCAATTTGAGGAAAAATCCAAATCTAACTTGAATGACACCGAGGCAATCAATTTAGGGGATCAGGAAAATGTTCGGGAAACAAAAATAAGTGTCCATTTGGAAGCTCCGCTCAGGGAAGAAATAATCAAGTTGTTGTTTGAGTTCAAAGATATTTTTGCATGTCGTCGATGATATGCCAGGTTTGAGTACTGATCTGGTGGTCCACAAGTTGCCCACTTATTCGTAATGCCTTCCTATCAAGCAGAAGCTGAGAAAATTTAAGACAGATATCAGCGTGAAAATCAAAGAAGAAGTCAACAAGCAGTTTGAGGCGAAGGTCATACGGGTTACCCGATATCCTACCTGGTTAGCCAATGTTGTTCCTGTGCCAAAGAAAGATGGAAAGACCAGAGTGTGTGTTGACTATCGTGATCTCAATAAGGCGAGTCCAAAAGACAACTTCCCACTGCCAAACATCCATATATTGATCGACAATTGTGCCAAACATGAGATTGGTTCTTTCGTGGATTGTTATGCGGGCTATCACCAGATTTTGATGGATGAGGAAGATGCATAAAAGACAGCATTCATTATGCCTTAGGGAACTTATTGTTATAGGGTCATGCCGTTTGGGTTGAATAACGCAGGGGCAACATACATGAGGGCGATGACCACCATGTTCCATGATAAAATTGAAGTTATGTGGATGATGTGATTATAAAGTCAAGAAAGCAGTGTGATCATGTCAAAGACCTGAGGAAGTTTTTCTAGTGGCTTCACAGGTACAATCTCAAACTTAATCCAGCAAAGTGTGCGTTTGGAGTTCCATCAGGGAAGTTGTTGGGATTTGTGGTAAGTAGACGAGGTATTGAATTAGACCCGTCCAAAATCAAAGCCATTCAGGAGTTACCACCGCCAAAGAGCAAGAAAGAAGTGATGAGTTTGCTCGGCAGGTTGAATAATATCAGCAGGTTCATTGCTCAGCTTACAACGACTTGCGAGCCTATTTTCAAGCTGCTAAAGAAAGATGCTACGGTCAATTGGACGGATGAATGTCAGATAGCATTTGACAAAATTAAGGAGTATTTGGCCAGTCCACCTGCATTGGTTCCACCTGAGCCAGGAAGACCCTTGATCCTTTATCTGACAGTGTTGGATAATTCTTTTGGTTGTGTACTGGGGCAGCATGATGTTACGGGAAAGAAAGAGCAAGCAATTTACTACCTCAATAAGAAGTTCACATCTTACGAGGTAAAATACACTCAGCTTGAGAGGATGTGTTGTGCATTGACCTGGGTAGCGCAGAAGTTGAAACATTATTTGTCAGCATATACCACTTATCTCATCTCGCGGTTGGATCCGTTGAAGTACATTTTTCAGAAGCCCATGCCCATGGGGAGGCTTGCTAAGTGGCAAATCCTGCTCACAGAATTTGATATTGTCTATATGACCCGTACTGTGATGAAAGCACAAGCAGTGGCTGATCACCTAGCGGAGAATCCAGTTGATGATCAATATGAACCTTTGAAAACATACTTTCCTGATAAGGAGACAATGCATATCGAGGAATCGGAACAAGATGAAAAACCTGGGTGAAAGTTATTCTTTGATGGGGCTGCCAATAACAAGGGCGTTGGGATAGGAGCGATACTTATTTCTGAGACAGGGCAACACTACCCTGTTACAGCTCAGCTTTGCTTTTATTGCACCAATAACATGGCTGAATATGAGGCGTGTATTTTGGGTTTGAGGATGGCTATAGAAATGGGTGTACAAGAGATCTTGGTCATGGGCGACTCGGATCTTCTGGTGCACCAAATTTAGGGATAATGGGAGACACGAGACTTAAAGCTTATACCGTACCGGCAATGTTTGCATGAACTTTGTCAGCGGTTTCAGTCAATAGATTTCAAGCACATTCCAAGGATTCATAATGAAGTTGCTGATGCTTTGGCCACTTTGGCGTCAATATTGCATCATCCAGATAAGGCTTATGTGGACCCGTTGCAGATTCAGGTCCAAGATCAGCATGCCTATTGTAATACGGTGGAAGAAGAGCTTGATGGTGAGCCATGGTTCCATGATATCAAAGAATACCTTAAAATGGGAGTATATCCGGCACAGGCCACGGGGGATCAAAAGAGAGCTATTAGACATTTGGCAAGCGGATTTTTTTTTAATGGAGGGATTTTATACAAAAGAACTCCAGATCTTGGTTTATTGAGATGCATGGATGCTAAACAGGCTACGACTATCATGACCGAGGTACATGCAGGGGTTTGTGGACCCCATATGAGTGGGTATGTGTTGGCAAAGAAGATTCTCCGGGCAGGTTATTACTGGCTTATTGTGGAACGGGATTGTATTAGTTTTGTGCGCAAGTGTCATCAATGCCAAGTACATAGATATTTGATCCATTCTCCACCATCTAAGTTGCATACAATGTCGGCACCATGGCCCTTCATTGCTTGGGGAATGTAACTCGAACCGTAGTATATGGCCCATGACCTCCTGAAATCCCGGTGCTGTCATGAAATTCGCTGGGGTAGGCTCAGCTGCAGGCACCTCGCCTTGCTCCTCAATAATAGGATCCTCCACAGGATCTGCTGGTGGTGCAACTGGAACGGCTTTGGGTCGCCCTCACCCCCTACCACGGGTCGATACCCTCCCCCGGCCTCTACCTTAGCGTCTAGAAATGGGGGGGGGTAGCTCCTCCCGAGTCCGAAACGTCAGCGGTACGAGTCCTCACTATCTGTGAGAGAATAGAAGAGGGAAATTTAGTACACTAGGCACTGCACGACATGAAATGAATAAAGAGTAGTCCTTCCTAATACCCTATAGCCTCTCGAGGATAAATACAGACGTCTCCGTACCGATCAACAAAGCTCTATCAGGTTTTGCCTAAAAATTGTGAGAGCTACGTGAACCTAGTGCTCTGATACCATGTTGTCACGACCCAATTCCATAATGGGTCATGAGGGCGCCTGACACCCATGTCAGGCAAGCTAATGCGGAAACATTACTAAAATCCTTATGTTGCTTCTAATTAAAATTAAGTGGAATAAACGTTTGAATTGAAATTTAACCAGAAGGATAAAATACTATAAATAATATAAGTACACAACCCCAAAATAATCGTCTACCAAGTGTGTGCCAGAACCTGGTGTCACAAGCTATGGGCAACTAGTAGAATACACATCCAAGAATATCATCCTATCCTACTATCTGAATCTGAATAGACAGAAAATATAAATACAAAGGAAAGACTTCTATGGCTGTGGGTCGATATGAAGGGAAAGCAACTCACCGTAGAAGTCCCAAGTCCGCTCACGGATGCGTACCAGAACAATAGTCAGATCCACATGCCTCAGATCCTGTACATTTAAGAACAGAAGCGTAGCATGAGTACATAAACAATATGTACCCAGTGAGTATCCCGTCTAATCTCGAAGAAGTAGAGAAGAGAGGTCGACTTGATACTCACTAGGGTCAGATGATATTATAAATATAATTTTAACAATGAAGAATATTTAATAGGCAACAGTTTACAACAAGGAATGTAAGTCATATCTCACCAGGATTCTGATTAATCAATTACTACAGTATCAACTCATTTCGGGACATGAAAAGCAATACCAATATTTAACATTCTTAGGCAAAGCTATATAAGCATGTGCAAATATGTCAAGGCAACGGCCCGATCACACAGAAATAAACTGTGCACTTGCCGAGGGTCGACGGTGCACCTATAAATACATATATTCTTACCTAGGAGATCGGCCCGATCCACAAATAAGAAGAAAATATCAAGTATACACACAAGGCACGTCAATAGTCATTAATGCCAAGCAAGACTTCAATACTTACACAAGCATGTTTTTATTCCCTTTTTAAATCTCTAGCATATCCTAGGTGCTCAGAACCACAAGATAATATGAAGATTTATACAAACAAGCATGATGTGGGTCCTAAACTACCTGGAAAATTATCATAGTAGTAGCTACGCACGGACTCTCATCACCTAGTGCGTGCGTAGCCCCCTGCATTTAGCAACAATTATTCGATTATAAATCATATGGGAACAATTCCCTCTTACAAGGTTAGAAAGGAGACTCACCTCGCTCCAAAGAGCACTTCCAATATCAAGAACAATCCCAAGCCCTTACTTCGAAGCCGAACAATTCCAAACTAGTTAAACTGAGTAAAAAATAATTAATATAGGCTCACAAGATCAATTCCTAGCTATTAAGCAATTCCCTAACCATTTACATGAATTTCCTAAATTCCAACCCCGGGCCCACATGCTCGGATTCCGAGATTTTTTGAAGGAAGTTGTTCTTTACAACCTAAGGATCATTAATATATCATTTATAGTTCATTACATAGCAAATTTCATGATTAAATCTTAGTTTTAGTAAAATACTAGGTCTAGCTCTAACCCTTGATTTTACTTAGTTTTTTAGTGTTTAATCTACCAAATGTACATGTATTTAAACTAAGGATGAATGGGAATTACTTACCTTACAATGTTATGTTGCAACCCTCTATTTGGAAGGACCCAAATCGCCCAAGTGTGGAGTGTGAAATGATAAAATGGTGTTGAGTTCGAATTAAATGAAGGCCACTGCCCAGCGATTTCCGTTTCTGCGGTTAGGGGACCGCATCTGCGGTCCCGCACCTGCAAAATGGAGCCGCATCTGCGAAATTGGGCAAGGGGGTTGGACTGCTTTTACGGTCTGAGGCCAGCATATGCGGAACCGCTTCTGCGGCTTGGGCTCTAAATGGTTGGACCGCTTCTGCGGATTGGGCTCTAAATGGTTGGACCGCTTCTATAGTCTGGGGTTGCTTAAACGGAACTGCTTCTACGGTTCGTGGGCCGCTTCTGGGCTTCCCCTTAGCATGGGCCCTTTCGCTTCTGCAATGGGCTGACCGCATCTGCGGTCCAAGAACCGCAGATGCGATTATGACAGAAGCAGCAACTTCAGCTCTTCTTCAATTTTCCTACTTCACTCGAACCTTGCTCGCTTGACGCTCGGGGCTCCCGAGCCCCGCCCGAACATACCGACAAGTCTGAAATCACGAGGCGGACCTACTCGAACCCTCGAAACTCCCAAAACAATGCTAAATCTTGGAATCACCCCTAAAAACCAAATGAATCAAACTAATGAATCTTCAAGTTCTTAATTCTCTTCTAACGGGTCAAAACGCCCTTAAACTACTCGGATTGGCACCAAATTTTACGGGCAAGTCTTAAACAACATTATGGACGTGTACCAAGCTCCGAAACCAAAATCCAAGCCCTATACCTAAGGAATCAATGATTACTTAGTTTCTTTAATTCTTTAAAACTTCAATTAAATAATTTTAAATAGAAATTCATTACTCGGGCTAGGGACCTCGAAATTCAATTTCGAATATACGCCCAGGTCCCATATTTTCCTACGGACCCTTAGAAATTGTTAAATCATGAATCCGGGTCCATTTTCCAAAAATATTGACCGAAGTCAAACTTGGTTTTTAAGAAAACCTTAAAGAAGCAAATGGACATATTTTTACTCAAAACTCTTCCAACTCCCGAATCAATCACCCCCGCAAGTCGTAATTTAGTTAAAGCAAGTACGAGAGGCTTTATTTAGGGGAACGGGGTTCTAAACGCAAAACGACCAGTTGGGTCGTCACACTTCAAGAGGGGAATTTCGTCATCAACATCAAGGTAAGATATCCCTACCTATTTTGAGTTAAATGCATTAATTATATAAGGATTTTTGCATGTAAATTAGTAGAAATTTGGGGGTTTTGGTAGAACGACCTAGAACTTGTATTCTTTGAATTTAACCACGATTTTGGGTATGGAATTGAGAGTAAATTATATATTTGAGTTCGTGAAGTTATGGGTAAAATTATTCTTCGAAAAATTTTGAACTCCGGGCACGTGGCCCCGAGGGCATTTTTGTCAACTCTTCGATCGGGGTTAGGAATTTCTAAAATTGGATTATAATAAGAACTTAAGTATACATTAATGGATTTACATAATTATTGGCTAGTTTTGGAGCGCTGTGCATCAATTTGAGTCTTCGAAAGGGCACAGAATACCGATTATGGACCTTCGGAGCGAGGTGAGTCTCCTTTCTAACCTTGTAAGAGGGAATTATCCCCATAGGTGAAATAATTGATTATGTTCTCTTATTTGTGGGGGCTACGTATGTACGAGGTGACGAGAGTTCGTCCGTAGCTATTATTATGCTATTGTCCGGGTAGTTAGGACCCAAAAGCATGCTATACTTGGATTAATTATAAACTTATCGACAATGAATTGCTTAAATCACCTCGAGTTAGTAAATGAATTTCTAAAAAAATATCTAAACCTCATTTTCTTAAATCGTTAAAGGAGAATTGGCTTTTCTATGGATAATTATTCACTGTTTGCTACTTGATTGACCGTCTATGTGTGATAAATTTTGAAACGGGCCGAATGCCTCGGCAGATTAAATAGACACATCTATAGGTGCGTCGTCAACCCACGACAAGTGCATAGTTTACATTTTTATTGGAGCGGGTCGTCGACCTCGGCATGATTTGCGCATGCTTGTATTGCTGCTTGAACTTATTAAAGTTGTTATTGCCTCTTCATGGCTTGAGAATATTTGGAAAATAATGGAAAAAGGAATTTGGGAAATTTTCCATAAAAAGGAATAATAGTTTACTTGTTTCCTTCTATTTGACAAAAATCATGTTGGTAGAAATTCACGATTTGATGTAATATTGACATCATTATTAGACCACTAGTAAGTATCGAAGTTGACCATCTCGTCTCTAATTCTACGAGATTAGGCGGGATACTCATTGAGTATACGTTGTTTGCGTACTCATGCTGCACTTCTGTGTATTTTTGTTGCATAGGTATATGTAACTCGAGCGGTCTACTGGGCGTAGCAACACGGATGATTCTGGGACTAGATGAGCTGCATCATTAGAGACGGCCGCAGCTAGAGTAGTCCCTTCCAGTATACTTTATTTACTTTCAGTCCACTATATTTCAGACGGATGCTATATTTTATTTCCTTGTCAGTAGATGCTGATGCACTTGTGACACCGGGTTCTGGGATGGTTTGAAGTATTTTATATTAACTGACTATCATTTAAATTCGACTTTAGACTATTATATTTTAAAATTGCTAAATTTGAAGGAAATTCCTGGATTTTAAAAAGTATTAAAACGACATTTGGATTAAGTAATTTGGTGGCTTGCCTGATAGCAGTGTCCGGCGCCATCACGACCCTTAGTGGATTTTGGGTCGTGACAACATGGTATCAGAGCACCAGGTTCCTAGGGTCTCACGAGTCATGAGCAAGTCTAGTATAGTGTCATGGATCGGTACGGAGACGTCTGTACTTATCCTTGGGAGGCTGCAGGGCTATTAGGAGTACTTCCCTTCTTGATTCCTTATCGTGCGATTTGATTCCTGTGTGGCTTATGCCTTTGTTTCTTTCATACTCAATCTTATGCGACGCGAAGCGCTTGTTATAAATTTAGAATTGAAGAATTGTAATTGCACTACGAATGTGGTGCGGGATGTTTCTCCTGGTATAGTTGATTGGACTATTATCGTCGCCTTGCTGAAGGGTATTTTATTATTTCAAGCTCAGCAGTGGTACTTCTGAGGGCTCTGGGACTAGGCACAAGTTGCCACGATGTTTGTGAACAATTGTTCTGTAGTATTGTTATGATGGTATGAAGTTTGCTTATGTATTGGGGCAGTGAATGACTTGAAGGGAGGTTTACTTAGTGGATAATCAAGAGGTTCAGTATTTTATTCCCGGCAGGGGAAGGGCAGTCGGACTAAGGATGGTCAGGTGTGGGCTGGTGGAAGTAATAAGACTTGATATTTGCAAGCCTGGTGGAGCCTTCTTCTGTGATGGGGTGTCATTGCCCTAATTGAACGTACTAAGTTTGTCGGTGTTATGGTCTGCTACAATTCGCCTTTGGGGCAAGATATTAAGGAATAATATTGGAGAAACTACTATTAGACATCGTGAGGTAGGATGGTTCAGGATTAAATCAAATTTTCTAATATTGGCAGCTCGAGAGAGATAATCTCTGGCAAAAATTTAAAGTTAGTAGCAATTTGTGGATTCAAGTGCTACGAAGATAGATTTTATTAAGGCAACAACTGAGTAGCAAATGATGAGGAAAGATGTGTGGAAGTTGTTAGGCGGTGGCTAAAATTTCTAGAATGCCAAGTATGAGAAGCAAGGGTCGAACAATCGATTAAGGGGATGAGTTCCGTCAAAGTGGGAGAGTGACGGAGTTGCATATGGGCTTTGCAATGGGATGACCATGTGACTTAATGAGAATTTGGAGTGATTGAGAAGGCTAGTGATTGATGATTGGGGTCTACGGATTTAATTTGAAGTATGGGCTATTATGCGGCAAGAGATTTGATATAACGAAAATGAGCTGCCTAAAAGAAAGAAGGATGCAACATAACTTTGAATTGGAAGGTTGTTGCCGCACATTTAAATGATGTCCACGAGGGGTAAATGGACCTGTGCAGCTGGAGAGTGAGCTCAAACTCAGGATGTGTTATTGATGTAGTAATGATTGTACCCCGTGCATCAGCGCTGGAAGATGTCGGGGAGAGCTTTAATAGGTGGGTTACCCAAGTGAACAGGTTAGCGGTCGCGTGGTTGGCGAGGCTTCTGCAAAGAATTCTATCGGTTATATAGCAAAGAAATCAGTTGTGCAAATATGTTTAATGAGTCAGAATATAAGAAGGGTTTTACAGAAAGATTTCGAGAACTTTGACAGTTGATTGCGTGAGGTTATGTCAATAAGAGATAAAGGGGATGGGTGAATTCTAGATTTGTGAAATAATGGCTTCATGCTAAGTAGGAGTGTCCCTCCGCTTATGATTGGGTTGCATGGTTAACTACTTGCGAGATTTTTGGCTATTAGCATATCGATGGGCTATTTCAGCTACGGGAAAGGACCATAAGTGGTAATTTGAGAAAGGAAGTATCAAAGGTGGGCTATTGTTGGCCTTACTGGCCCATGTTCATACTCGGGGAAAGATTCAGGATTTTGCTTTGTGTAGATGCGGGTTCCAAGGGAAGTGATTTGGCGGGTTCTTCGCCAAGGGAGTATTCATGTGATGGAAGACTCATGGAGTTGATTATATTCGGGGCTAAGTCAGAGTGGGTGGCTCTCAACAGCATCATGGTAAATTCACAAGATGAGGTGTGATGCCAAATAATTTTGAGCGTATGGTTACGGGTAAGAATCAAGCTTGTTAGCATCCTATGAGAAGAGGCACATAATGTTTTGTGATGTTTTGGCTAGCTATGTAGCAATTGGGAGGTGTGAAAATAGTTTGTGGTATTTGAGACAGCATGGTATCGTGATTCAAGGTCACTCGGGATGAGTGCAGATAGAGTGTGGTAAGTGTTGAATGGGGTTATCATTGTTTCCATGGCAATCAAGGACAAATTGGAAGAAAAGGGATTTGGTTAGCCATAGTCGAATTGGCATGTTACTGGTAATGATTAGTTCTTTCAGTGTGATCAAGTTATGCATGTAAATTGTGATGGTGCGTGCGAGGCTTGTCGGCCACCGTAGTTAGTGTTATACAGAAAGTATTCTACCGTTGTGGCCTGCTATGTGGAGTTGGGCCCCGAAAGGGCTATGGTGGCTTAGACCACTACTTAGATGTGTTTGCATACTCTACGGTTATGAGAATTTACCTATGTGTTGCTATGTTCCTCCTGAAGTGAGTTCAGTGAAAAGCTTTTATGTGATGAAGAGTTAACCTATTAGTGGTTCCAGAGTTATGATGAAGAATCATGTCCTATCATATATCGGCACGTTGGGTGTAGTGAGTGGTATGTAATTTGAAGTGAGAATCAAGGTTGCAGTTCGGTGCGGACAAGGATGTCACGAGCTCGGATGAACAGGAAAGGAGTTTCGATGTTTAAAGTAAGTTGGTATTGTCTTCAGCGTCACCTGAGATCAGTGTTCTGTACGAAGGGCTTATATCATTGTTAATGATTCTTGATCGCTTTTCAGCGTTGGTGCGATCGGTGGTTGGGATGCACGGACCTGTTATGTGTTTCGAAAGGTTGTAGGAGTGTCCCACAGGAAGATTGTATAAGTGTGACATGTGGTCACTTGATTGATTACAGATTTAACCCAGTATGGATATTTGTGATGATATCGATAAATTGAGAATATATGCCTGGAGGGCACTCAATTACTGAATTTTGGACTGTGGATGAGTACTCCGGTTATGACAGATGTTCTTGTGTGTTATGAGAAGAGGGAAATTAGTATGGATCTTTGAAGGGTTATTGGCTTAGTTTGATACGATCAGAATCGACTTAAGGTCGGTGGATGGATCTAAATGTTGATATGGGCTCTATGCTAGGCCAAATTGTGTTCATTTTAGCAAAACGCTCCTTATGGAAGAATGGTCGGGGTGTTATGTGGTCATTAGAAATTTCACATAATGATGTATTGCGCCGTGCGAGTTGTGTGACAGCTCGATAAATTGCTTATGTGATGAGGATCCGCGTAAAAATGATGTTATATGAGCAAATTGGCTCTTGAGATTCAGATTGTATATCGCACCTCAGTTGTGCTTGAGTTTTGAAACTTATAGTGCTATATGTTCACTCAGGGATGTTATTATGCACTTAGCATACTTATGACCGATATTCGGTATTTTGTTGTAATAAGCAAATTCAGCTCGATGTGCATCCCCTTATGTGAGGTCTATGAGTGGATCGGGTGGTACTCCTCCAAGGGTGTGTTATTTGGATCGGGTTGCGCGCTGCAACAGTATGATGCTGAGTACAGTTCCCTATATCTGCCTTTATGTGTTTCGTTTCCTATTTTTCGGAGGAAAGCTCGTATTAGCTGTGAACCCGTGTTGCATGTATGATTCGCGAGCGGGGTGTCTTTTTAATATGTTGCCCGCGTCGCAGGTATGATTCACGAGTGGGGTAATCAGATCTCCTTTTCATAGTTCATTTTTCTTCTTCCTTGTATCGCGTTCGAATCAGTAGCCTATTAGTACATTGTGGCATCATTTGAGACTTTTGGTCATGCCGGGGTGGCTTATTTGCCTGAACAGTTCGTACTAGGTGAGACGAGATCATTGGATTCGGGATAAGTGCAATCCGACTGTACGGAACATATTAAGGAGCAAAGATCATTATTTGGTTCAGAATGTGGTAATGTTTCTTGTCAGAAGTATAGACTCAATGATTGGTTGACTTAGCAATTGATTATGAATTTCTGCACATCTCTTCCATTCTGGTGGCATTGTAGGGGTTAGAGTAAGACCTGTGTATGTCATGGGATGCAATGGGAGCATCAGATTCGTGGAATTTTGGCTAAGTTTAACAGGAAATGTTATTGTGGTCCGGTGGTTAAAGTGATGCTAGGTACGAACTCAGCAAAGCTATGCAGCCATGTTTGGGTACAGCGTGAGGTGATTAATGTGGTGATCTTATGGTGGAAACAGTTCGGGCATAGAATTTCGGATGTCGGAATTGGGCTTTAAGGCATATCTGCTTGAATAAAAGAAGTTATCTTAAGAATTGATCGAGCTAATGTGCTCAACTAAGTTGTGGTAGCCCGGGAAGGTGCATGAGAAGTTAAACAGCGATTTCAGATCACGCTAGTGTAGCTCTCATCACGTTCGAGGACGAACGTATGTTTAAGTGGGAGAGAATGTAACGACCCGATCAGTTGTTTTGAACTCTAACATGTTGTTTAGCGGTCTGAGGCCATGAACAGCTTCATTTCAAGTATTGTGACTTGTACATGCGGTCGGAATTGAATTTCGGGAAGTCCAGAGTTGATTTGGAAGGATAATTCTTGTTTCGTAAGCTTAAAGTTGAAAGAATTAACTATGATGGGATTTTTGAGTAAACAACATCGGAATATGGATCTGAAGGTTCCAGCAGGTTCGTATGATGATTTCGGACTTGGGCATATGCCCGGTTCGGGTTTTGGATAATCCGGGAGTGTTTTGGCGCCTATTGTGGAAGTTAGTATTTTAGAAGAAATTTCATAAGTTTGGCTTGAAGTGAATTTCAGTGTTATCGATGTTCGATTGAGATTCCGAGTCTGTGAATATCTCCGCATGGTTATTCTGGAGTTTGGAGCGCGATCGGAAGTGAAATCGGAGGTACGTAGGTCATTTTGGAGCCATTTGGCTAAAGATAGAAATTTGAAGGTTTTTGAGAAGTTTGACTGGAAGTGGATTCGATATCCAATTCCTAAAGTTGTAGTAGGTCCGTAATGTCGAATATGACTTGTGCGCAAAATTTGAGGTCAATCGAACGTGATTTGATAGGTTTAAACATCGGAAGTATAAGTTTGAAATTCTAAAGTTCATTAAGTTTGGATTAGAGGTAGATTCATGATTTTAGTGTTGTTTGATGTGATTAGAGTCCTCGAGCGAGTCCGTAACGTGTTTTGGGATTGGTTGGTAAGTTTGGTTGAGGTCCCAGGGGCCTCGGGTGGATTTCGGGTGGTTAACGGGTCGAAAATGGAGTTTTTGAAAGGTTGATGTTTGCTGGTTACTGTCATAACCACTTTTGCGGTTTTTGGACCGCAGATGCGACACTTGAACTGCAGAAGCGGTTTTGGGATAGAAAAGAAGGGACCGCAGATGCGGTCATATTTCCTTAGATGCGGGACCGCTCCTGCGGTAGAGCGATCGCAGAAGTGGAAGGGGGCGACCAGGCAGGGACCGCAGATGCTGGACCGCACCTGCAGTGGTGTAGTCGCAGAAGCGGAAGAGGGGCATCATGTTTAGGATCGCAGATGCGGTATTGGAACCGCATTGCGGAACCGCAGAAGCGGTCTGGAGGCCACATATGCGGAAATAGCTGGAGGCAGAAAGGTTTTATAACTCGGGGGTTGGCCATTCTTCTCCCATTTTTCACTTGGCATGGGCGATTTTGGGGAGCTTCAAGAAGGGAATTTCGTCATCAACGTCAAGGTAAGAAATCCCGACCTATTTTGAATTAAATGCATCAATTATATAGGATTTTAGCATGTAAATTAGTAGAATTTGGAGGTTTTGGTAGAAAGGCCTAGAATTTGTATTCTTGGAATTTAACTACGATTTTGGGTATGGAATTGAGAGTAAATTATATATTTGAGTTCGTGAGGTTATGGGTAAACTTATTCTTCAAAAATTTTGGAAATCCGGGTATATAGGCACGAGGGCATTTTTGTCAACTCTTCGATCGAGGTTAGAAATTTCTACAAATTGGATTATAATGTGAAGTTAAGTATATATTAATGGATTTACATAATTATTGACTAGTTTTGGAGCGTTGTGCATCGATTCGAGTCTTCGGAAGGGTGCGGAATGCTGGTTATGGACCTTCGGAGCGAGGTGAGTCTCCTTTCTAACCTTGTAAGAGGGAATTGTCCCCATAGGTGAAATAATTAATTATGTGCTCCTATTTGTGGGGGCTACATACGCACGAGGTGACGAAAGTCCGTCTGTAACTACTATTATGCTATTGTTCAGGTAGTTAGGACCCAAAAGCATGATATACTTGGATTAATTATAAACTTATCGACATTGAATTGCTTAAATCACCTCGAGTTAGTAAATGAATTTCTAAAAAAAGATCTAAACCTCATTTTCTTAAATCATTAAAGGAGAATTGGCTTTTCTATGGATAATTATTCCGTGTTGGCTACTTGATTGACCGTCTGTGCGTGTTAAATTTTGAAATTGGGCCGAACGCCTCAGCAGAATAAATAGATGCATCTATAGGCTTGTCATCGACCCTCGGCAAGTGCACTGTTTACATTTCTGTTAGAGTGGGCCGTCGACCTCGGCATGATTTGCGCATGCTTGTGTTGCTGCTTGAACTTATTGAAGTTGTTATTGCCTCTTCATGGCTTGAGAATATTTGAAAAATAATGAAAAAAGGAATTTGGGAAATTTCCCATAAAAAAGGAATAATAGTTTACTTGTTTCCTTCTATTTGATAAAAATCATGTTGGTAGAAATTCACGATTTAATGTAATATTGACATCATTATTAGATCACACGTAAGTGTCGAAGTTGACCATCTCGTCTCTATTTCTTCGAGATTAGGCGGGATACTCATTGAGTACACGTTGTTTTCGTACTCATACTACATTTCTGTGCATTTTTATTGCACATGTATATGTAACTCTAGCGGTCTACTGGGCGTAGCAGCACGGATGATTCTGGGACTTGGTGAGCTGCATTATTCGAGACGGCCGCAGCTAGAGCAGTCCCTTCCAGCATAGTGTATTTACTTTCTGTCCACTGTATTTCATACGGATGTTGTATTTTATTTCCTTGTCAGCAGATGCTCATGCACTTGTGACACCGGGTTCTGGGATGGTTTGAAGTACTTTTATATTAACTGCCTATCATTTAAATTCGACTTGGGACTATTATCTTTTAAAATTGCTAAATTTGAAGGAAATTCCTGGATTTTAAAAAGTATTAAAACGAGATTTGGATTAAGTAATTTGGTTGGTTTGCCTTACAGCAGTGTCCGGCGCCATCACGACCCTTAGTGGATTTTGGGTCGTGACATTTATTTTAGATATTTTATTAAATAATCTAGAATTGAAAATATAATAAGCACATTATGTCTTATTAATAAAAGAAATGGAACACCAAACGTGATAAAAGTAAGCCCTATAAATTAGGTTTTATATCAATTTTAAACACGGAAGTATTTAATATACTAAATATAGTTAATTTCGAAGCCCTAAATTTTAGGCAGATAACTTAAATTACTATTTTATTTTAAAGGGTAAAAAAGGGGAACGACATTTCGTTAAAGGCCTTCGTGCTTTTAATATAATATATTGAAGATAGATTATAATTTGTTAAGTAGTAGAGTTGGAAAGAAACAACGGAAAAGGCCTAAAAATGCCACTCAACTTTCAAAAATGGTCTATTCATACCATCCATTAAAAAATTGCTATTTCCATGCCACTGTTATTACACATTTGGCCCATCCATGCCATTATTTGACTAACGGCTCAAATTTTTTTAAAATATTTATAACACCCATATTTTTACGTGTCCAGTCATTATTGGTCTGAATTATCGCATGCCTCACTTAATTTTAACCTTGGTTAGATCATCTACCCAAACCCCACCCGATTAAAATTTAACCAAATCATTAACCCAAACCAAACCAAACCAAACCCTTAGTACCAAACCCCAATCGACTTCCGGTCGTCTCTTCATAAAAATGACTATGAAAAACCAGCAATTACTTTAAGTAGAAGGAAGAAAAAGAAAGAAAAAAAACACAAAGGATAAGGAAATTAAAATAGAAGGAAGCAAACATACAAACAGATTTAATATAAGTACAATATCCAAAAAAGAAAAATAATAGAAAGAAAAATGTCAAAAGAACATAAATACACCCTTTTCCCATCCTAACATTTTATTTACAAATTTTCTCATGCATGAAATCTCTAAGCGTTGCTCTCGAAGGTACCAAGAGCTTTAAGGGCGCCAGCTCAGAGGACGTACTTGTATTGGTAAATATTCGATCATTTAGCAAGCAGGAGATCAACCCATCATGACCAATCTATGGTAAATAGCCAACACTACCGACTTCTGATTCATGACAGCTGCCCCTAATACAAATAAAGGGACATCTCCATAACCAAACCCTGGGCCCACTCGTGATGGGCAAGAAGAGCTTGAGACTATAAATACTAAAAAAGAGAACCCCTAAGAGAACCCCTCAAGGGGGGCTTCTACTTCTACACAACTTTGATTACACCAGAGAAAAAAAGCTAGGTTTCACAAGTGGAGCAATAAACAAGATCAATATAAGATCATGAACCTCTTTAAGGAGAGGCAAGTCGAGCTACTTTGAGGGAGAATTCTGAATACATCAGAGATAGAAAGCTATACTCCACAAGTGGAGTAATAAACAATATCAATGTAAGATCCTGAACCTCTTCAAGGAGAGCCAGGTCAAATTACTTTGATGAATAAAATCCCATTTATGTCGTTCTATAATTGATTACTTCTATGTCTCGAGTTTGTCTTCTGATTCAGTAATTAATTACGATTGGCTATGATTTACCCCTTGAATTATTTCGATTGTATTTTCTTGTAAAGTGTTTATCAACATTCGAGCCAAATAATTTGGCACCGTCTGTGGGGATTTCCTAGCGAAATCGCATAGTTTTTTCCCTGGAATCGAAGCCAAATGAAGCATATCGACCGCATAATACTCAAATGCATCAAAGGAAACTGAGATCCAAAAATGACCGGACAATAAGAAGGAGTTACCCCCCCTCTCCCTCAGAACAGAAGTGTGAAGCATCTCCTTCAACCCTAACATGGTATCAGGCCGGAAACCGGCACAGGGCCGTCTCGAGACAGGACTGGGGCCAAGGCTATACGCCCTCGCCATCAAACTTATTAGGTTCAACCTCAGTTGAACTGGGACTCAGGTCACGTGCCTTCGCCATGAAACGTAATAGGTTCAACCTCAATCGAATCGAGACTCAGGCTACTTGCCTTTGCCATCAAAATATAGCAGGTTCGACCTCAATCGAACCAGGACTCAGGCCACGCGCCTTCACCATCAAATGTATTAGGTTCGACCTCAGTCGAACCAGAACTCAGGCTATGCGCCTTCGCCATCAAACATATTAGGTCCAACTTCAGTTGAACTGGACTTAGGCCACGTGCCTTTGCCATCAAACGTAATAGGTTCAACCTCAGTCGAACCGGGACTCAGGCTACGTGCCTTTGCCATCAAAATATAGTAGGTTCGACCTCAATCGAACTGGGGCTCAGGCCACGCGCCTTCGAAATCAAATGTATTAGTTTCGACCTCAGTCGAACCAGAACTCAGGCTATGTGCCTTCGCCATCAAATGTGTTAGGTTCAACCTCAGTTGAACTGGGACTCAGGCTACATGCCTTCTCCATCAAAATATAGCAGTTTCGACCTCAATCGAATCGAGACTCAGGCCATGCGCCTTCGCCATCAAATGTATTAGGTTCGACCTCAGTCGAACCAGAACTCAGGCTATGTGCCTTCGCCATCAAACGTGTTAGGTTCAACCTCAGTTGAACTGGGACTCAGGACATGTGCCTTCGCCATCAAATGTAATAGGTTCAACCTTAATCGAACCGGGACTCAGGCCATATGCCTTCGCCATCAAATGTATTAGGTTCGACCTGAATCGAACCAGAACTCAGGCTATGCACCTTCGCCATCAAACGTGTTAGGTTCAACCTTAGTTGAACTGGGACTCAGGCCATGTGCGTTCTCCATCAAACATAATAGGTTCAACCTCAATCGAACCGGGACTCAGGTTACGTTCCTTCGCCATCAAAATATAGCAGGTTCGACCTCAATCGAACCGGGACTTAGGCTACGCGCCTTCGCCATCAAATGTATTAGGTTCGACCTCAGTCGAACCAGAGCTCAGGCTATGCACCTTCGCCATCAAACGTGTTAGGTTCAACCTCAGTTGAACTGGGACTCAGGCCACGTGCCTTCGCCATCAAACGTAATAGGTTCAACCTCAATCGAACCGGGACTCAGGCTACGCGCCTTTGCCGCCAAATGTATTAGGTTCGACCTCAGTCGAACCAGAGCTCAGGCGATGCACCTTCGCCATCAAACGTGTTAGGTTCAACCTCAGTTGAACTGGGACTCAGGCCACGTGCCTTCGCCATCAAACGTAATAGGTTCAACCTCAATCGAACCGGGACTCAGGCTACGCGCCTTTGCCGCCAAATGTATTAGGTTCGACCTCAGTCGAACCAGAGCTCAGGCGATGCACCTTCGCCATCAAACGTGTTAGGTTCAACCTCAGTTGAACTGGGACTCAGGCCACGTGCCTTCGCCATCAAACGTAATAGGTTCAACCTCAATCGAACCGGGACTCAGGCTACGCGCCTTTGCCGCCAAATGTATTAGGTTCGACCTCAGTCGAACCAGAGCTCAGGCGATGCACCTTCGCCATCAAACGTGTTAGGTTCAACCTCAGTTGAACTGGGACTCAGGCCACGTGCCTTCGCCATCAAACGTAATAGGTTCAACCTCAATCGAACCGGGACTCAGGCTACGCGCCTTTGCCGCCAAATGTATTAGGTTCGACCTCAGTCGAACCAGAGCTCAGGCGATGCACCTTCGCCATCAAACGTGTTAGGTTCAACCTCAGTTGAACTGGGACTCAGGCCACGTGCCTTCGCCATCAAACGTAATAGGTTCAACCTCAATCGAACCGGGACTCAGGCTACGCGCCTTTGCCGCCAAATGTATTAGGTTCGACCTCAGTCGAACCAGAGCTCAGGCGATGCACCTTCGCCATCAAACGTGTTAGGTTCAACCTCAGTTGAACTGGGACTCAGGCCACGTGCCTTCGCCATCAAACGTAATAGGTTCAACCTCAATCGAACCGGGACTCAGGCTACGCGCCTTTGCCGCCAAATGTATTAGGTTCGACCTCAGTCGAACCAGAGCTCAGGCGATGCACCTTCGCCATCAAACGTGTTAGGTTCAACCTCAGTTGAACTGGGACTCAGGCCACGTGCCTTCGCCATCAAACGTAATAGGTTCAACCTCAATCGAACCGGGACTCAGGCTACGCGCCTTTGCCGCCAAATGTATTAGGTTCGACCTCAGTCGAACCAGAGCTCAGGCGATGCACCTTCGCCATCAAACGTGTTAGGTTCAACCTCAGTTGAACTGGGACTCAGGCCACGTGCCTTCGCCATCAAACGTAATAGGTTCAACCTCAATCGAACCGGGACTCAGGCTACGCGCCTTTGCCGCCAAATGTATTAGGTTCGACCTCAGTCGAACCAGAGCTCAGGCGATGCACCTTCGCCATCAAACGTGTTAGGTTCAACCTCAGTTGAACTGGGACTCAGGCCACGTGCCTTCGCCATCAAACGTAATAGGTTCAACCTCAATCGAACCGGGACTCAGGCTACGCGCCTTTGCCGCCAAATGTATTAGGTTCGACCTCAGTCGAACCAGAGCTCAGGCGATGCACCTTCGCCATCAAACGTGTTAGGTTCAACCTCAGTTGAACTGGGACTCAGGCCACGTGCCTTCGCCATCAAACGTAATAGGTTCAACCTCAATCGAACCGGGACTCAGGCTACGCGCCTTTGCCGCCAAATGTATTAGGTTCGACCTCAGTCGAACCAGAGCTCAGGCGATGCACCTTCGCCATCAAACGTGTTAGGTTCAACCTCAGTTGAACTGGGACTCAGGCCACGTGCCTTCGCCATCAAACGTAATAGGTTCAACCTCAATCGAACCGGGACTCAGGCTACGCGCCTTTGCCGCCAAATGTATTAGGTTCGACCTCAGTCGAACCAGAGCTCAGGCGATGCACCTTCGCCATCAAACGTGTTAGGTTCAACCTCAGTTGAACTGGGACTCAGGCCACGTGCCTTCGCCATCAAACGTAATAGGTTCAACCTCAATCGAACCGGGACTCAGGCTACGCGCCTTTGCCGCCAAATGTATTAGGTTCGACCTCAGTCGAACCAGAGCTCAGGCGATGCACCTTCGCCATCAAACGTGTTAGGTTCAACCTCAGTTGAACTGGGACTCAGGCCACGTGCCTTCGCCATCAAACGTAATAGGTTCAACCTCAATCGAACCGGGACTCAGGCTACGCGCCTTTGCCGCCAAATGTATTAGGTTCGACCTCAGTCGAACCAGAGCTCAGGCGATGCACCTTCGCCATCAAACGTGTTAGGTTCAACCTCAGTTGAACTGGGACTCAGGCCACGTGCCTTCGCCATCAAACGTAATAGGTTCAACCTCAATCGAACCGGGACTCAGGCTACGCGCCTTTGCCGCCAAATGTATTAGGTTCGACCTCAGTCGAACCAGAGCTCAGGCGATGCACCTTCGCCATCAAACGTGTTAGGTTCAACCTCAGTTGAACTGGGACTCAGGCCACGTGCCTTCGCCATCAAACGTAATAGGTTCAACCTCAATCGAACCGGGACTCAGGCTACGCGCCTTTGCCGTCAAATGTATTAGGTTCGACCTCAGTCGAACCAGAAATCAGGCTATGCGCCTTCGCCATCAAACGTTTTAGGTTCAACCTCAGTTGAACTGGGACTCAAGCCACGTGCCTTTGCCATCAAATGTAATAGGTTCAACCTCAATCGAACCCGGACTAAGGCTAAGAGCCCTCACCATCAAATGCATCGGGTTCGACCTTAGTCGAACCAGGACTAAGGCTAAGCGCCCTTGCCATAAAATGCATCGGGTTCGACCTCAGTCAAACTGGGACTCAGGCCACGTGCCTTCGCCATCAAAATATAACGGGTTCGACCTCAGTCGAATCACGACTCAGGCCAAGTGCCTTCGTCACTAAAGTATATCATTTCCAACCTTGGTCAAACTATGGTTCAGGCTAAGTGCCATCACCTCCAAATTCATCAAATTCGACCTCAGCCGCACCGGGGCCGGGATGGAGAAAAATCAGTCGCCGTCATTACAAGGTGACCACTTTCCCCCAGTCAGGTCAGGCCAAGAGGCCATCATCATCAATCCAAAATGTAAATAACGGCCTCGATCGAATTCAAGGGCTGATCGCCTTTCCAAACATATTCGTAAAAGAAAAGGAGGAAAATAGAAAAGAGAATGAAAACAAGACAAACGATGAAAGAAAGAGTACAATTGTCAACAGAGTTAAGAATGCGGGTACTCCCCGCTCGCACCCGATCCCAGCCGGTCGAGACAAGAGAAAAATATAGAAAACCACAAGAAATGACCGAGCGCCAATCGACGAATGAAATATAAAGAAAAATAACGAACAACAATAACAAATCTTTTCCTTATTCGGCGCCATCACCGCCATTCACGCTGTCGTCGGTCTCTGGTGTCGCCACATCATAACCACAGTCAGCACGAGCATCACGAGCCTTCTGGTGTGCCACCTCGAAAATGGCCTCGATTATGACACCCACCTCTAATAAGTTCTTGTAAACATATCGTTGAGCTTCGGCATAGACCCAGAGTTCATGAACCTATGGGGAAACGACAATATGAGATGAACCATCCTGGTTCTGCAGTCACCGGTTCTCCTCCTCCAAAACTGCAACCCGGTCCAACATAACCTGAGCATCCTGCTCAAGAACACCAATCCGCTCCTCGAGCCCTACCTCTTTAAAGGCCGCCATCTCCCTCTCTGACTCAAGATGAGACTCATGCACAGAGGCGGACCCAGGATTTAAAGGCAGCAGGTGCACTGTAACAGTACCTTAACAGTGTTTGTAGGCAGTAGGGTCACGATGAAAATAATTACTCGATGGCTTTAGGCGGACTAATAATTGGTGGTTGCATGTGGGCTTTGAAAATTAGGAAAGAAGTTTTCTGTGTGTAGAGAAATAATTGGAGAAGAAGCTTTTGATTTAGGGATTTAGCTAAAAGTAGAAGGGGTGGGTCCATTGGAAAAAACTAAATCAAATACACTAAGTAAAAGAAAAAAGGAATGGGGCAGTAGCTAAAAATATGGGCCTTTGGGCTGACCATATTTTCCAACTAAAATATGGGCTATCATATTAAATTGTCCTACTGAAAAATAAAAAACAAGGGAAGAAGCTATGTAGTTGCAGAGATTTGAACTCAGGTATTTGGCATGAAAGCAGCAACACCTACCAGTGCACCCAAAGTTCTTTTGAGTCTGAGGGGGTCACAGAGAGGTATATATCATAATTTGAAAGTATATACACGTATATATATATCGATAGTTTCTTCCGAAGTTACCGAGTGCCGGTGACCCCTCTCCTGTCCACGTGGGTCCGCCCCTGCTCATGCATATGAATCGACTCCTCCAACGCTACGGCTCTCGATGAGTAGCCCTTTACCCGAAATTTTAAGGCCTCAACTTCGCTCTCTAGTTCCGCCAGCTTTTTGCTCCGTTCCGCAGCTGCTTCCGCTGCCTTGATCTGGCTCTGTTCAGCTTCCAACTCTATCTCCCTCAACCTGCCCTACAGGTATGCACACTCATCCGCAACTCCTTTCCCTACCTCAACTCCTCGTCCTTCCGACGAATCTGCACTTCAAGAGCACGTTTACCATCGAGAGCCTACAACAGCTGCTGGTCCCGCTTTGCCAATTCCTCACCCAAAGCTTGATTATCGGGCTCGTTCGGTAAACGGTCGCGTAGCCCTCGGCACCGATCACGGTAACGGTGATATTTCCCTAGCATCTGCAGAAATATCCTCGAGCGAACCTTGGCTCTGTGGATGCTCTCCACCTCCAACAAGTAAGTATGCAAAACAAAACAAAGGCAATGCTAAGGCAAAGGCTAAAACGAAAAGGGAAGAAGGAGTTAGAGACGCATTACGTACCCTAAGGCCCATCACGGCCACTTCGTCCATCACTTCAATATCTAAAACACTCTTCAAAGACGCATTCTCGGCCTCCGAACATAACAACTCGAACTGCGACGCCAAGCTATTCCATTCAGTTAACAAATTCAAATCCGAGGGGACCTCAATAAAGCGGGCTGGCCCCCTCGCCTGCAACGTAGAATTAGTGACGCCCTCCTCAAACATACGAACATCGTCGGGGTCCAAATCAGACTCAGACTCACATTCATCCTCGACCACATCCCTCCCTCTCTCTATCGCCGCCGATATAGAACAACTTGCCGTAGCTGGCAATGGCTCAGCAGAAGTTCCAACGACAGCCGGTAATGATCGACCCTCCGCCTCAACAATAGGAACTTCGGACGAGATCATCAAGGCAACTACATTCCCGAGGCCAGAACCGACGGATTCAGCTCCAACTAACTCATGTTCCCCGCCAGTGAGCGTTGTAGCCGCACCACCCTCCTAATTCGTCGTGGGAGAATCTAAGTTGATCACCGATGGAGGAGCCGCCACAAACGCCACTCGCTACTTCTGTGAAGGCCTATCTTTCTCATCATTTGAAGGCGAACTGGCCCGAGAACGAACAAGCCCTGACGACCTCTCCCCTTGCGGCATAGCTTGATATGGGGACCGGTCGTTGACGATTCAACCGACGCCGCCCTCAGTGCTCGACAAGGCATAGGCGAAGTAGCTAGCCTAGCAAGTGCACCCGGCCGATGAAAAGCCAATTGTGGAACTTTGACATGACATGGCCTTTCTAGATACAATGGACAAACGAATCAATAGATGTGGTCAGAACAAAATAAAGTAGAGAAAAAAAAGGGTCGAAGTCCCACCTGTCACAGGCTTGCGACCATGCCTTTCCCAGAAAGCCGCCCAGGTACGAATGCTTGCAGTACGAGGAAGCACTGCCTCAACCCGGTCTCGGATCCCCTCCAAGGGAGGCGGTGGCAACTTTTCAGCTACAAAAATGAAGGTAAATCAATAGCCAAAGTATAAGGTATAAAGAAAGAAGAAATAGGGCGGATGCCCAGTCGGGAACGAGGTCTCACGTGCAAAGTTCCAAACTTCCTGGAATCCACTTGGGTCCGCCACCAGGTGCTCAGTCCGAATATATAAGAAATTATCAAAGGGGTGATGAATATCCTCGTCATCCAGCCTCACTATCAAACTCTTCGACCCTCGCGGGCATGCATGAATCATGGTGCCGCGAATTTTTTGGGGAGCGAAGAGAGTGAGCACATGTTCCAAAGTGACCTCCCTACCCGCTAGCTCCGCATACTTGATTAACATGAGGAGCAATTTGTAAAGATAAGGAGAAAGCTGAGCTGGGCATACCTCATAATAGTGGAAGAAGTCCACTATCAGCATCGAAAGCGGGAGTGTGCACCCCACCTGGAAGATGTAAGCATAGAACGAGCAATACCCTCAACGATCAATTTGCACCCTATCCTCAGTTTTTGCCAGGGCAATATCAGCATAACGTGGGACACGCCACCGCTCCCGCATTTGGGCTATTCCCACTTCCTCCATTAGAGAAGAAACATCTCCCTGTTCCACACCACCCTGTACACTGAAATCCATCAGTTGATTTCCTGATCGAGGTAGAATTTCATCGACCGAAGGAATTTCTTCATCCTCCACCAACTCTAACCCTTTGTTTGCCGGAGTGGGATTTTTGACCGTCGGAGAATTAGCTAGACAATTGCTGCAAGAAGAAGTGCCTGCCATAATCGATTCACGAGCGAGAGAAAGAAGAATTTTGACAAGGGAAACGGAGAAATCAATGTTGATGATGATCGAAAGAATACAAATAATGTGATTTGACAGAAGAAAAAGCTTCTCGAAAATCCCCTCAAAAGAGCAATGAATGTGTAAATAACAAAATGACATGCCTTTTTTAGTTATAAATAATAGATTTTGCCTGCACAAAACCCAACGATCGCTATTAATGCATAACCGTGCACGAAACGGTTCATTTTCATGAAAATGTGTGCTATTACGAATGGCCATGCAGAGAGACACTCCGCTCGCTAATCAATAATTCGATTCCGAAACATTATTATAAAGGACCCCCCTGATTACGTCGCTCTATCCGCCCATCGCAGTCGACACAGATGCGACCCCGACGAGCGAAGGGACTAACTGTATTGGCAAATGTTCGATCATTCGGCAAGCAGGGGATCAACCCTATCACAACCAATCTATGGTAAATAGCCAACACCGCTAACTTCCGATTCATGACAACTGCCCCTAATACAAATGAAGGGACATCTCCATAACCAAACCCTGGGCCCACTCGTGATGGGCAAGAAGAGCTTGAGACTATAAATACTAAAAAAGAGAACCCCTCAAGGGGGCTTCTACTTCTACACAACTCTGATTATACCAGAGAAAAACAGTTGTATTCCACAAGTGGAGCAATAAACAAGATCAATATAAGGAGAGGCAAGTCGAGCTACTTTGAGGGAGAATTCTGAATACATCAGAGATATAAAGCTATACTCCACAAGTGGAGTAATAAACAATATCAATGTAAGATCCTCAACCTCTTCAAGGAGATGCAGGTCTAATTACTTTGATGAATAAAATCCCATTTATGTCGTTCCATAATTGATTACTTTTATGTCTCGAGTTTGTCTTCTGATTTAGTGATTAATATGATTGGCTATTATTTACCCCTTGAATTATTTCGATTGTATTTGCTTGTAAAGTGTTTATCAACTTTCGAGCCAAATAGTACTGGCGGTAGACGGCAGCGGAAAAAGCTCCGACGAATGGTCCGACCCAGAAGATCCAGTGCTCATCCCAAGCCTTGTCTTGGTTGTAAATTGCGGCTGCTCCAAAACTTCTTGCCGGGTTGATTTCGATTCCAATGATCGGAATAGTGGCAAGGTGGACCATGAACACAGTGAATCCGATTGGGGTTTGGGTTAATGATTTAGGTAAGTTTTAACTGGGTAGGGTTTGGGTAAATGGATCTGACCAACGTTAAAATTAAGCGGAGCGTGGTGTTATTTGGACCAATGACAACAGGATACGTGGAAATGTGTGTTATAAATATTACCAAAAAAAAAATTTGAGCCGTTAGTCAAATAATGGCATAGATGAGCCAAATGTGTAATGGCAGTGGCATGGAAATAACAAATTTTTAACGGATAACATGGATAAACTATTTCTGAAAGTTGAGTGGCATTTTTAAGCCTTTTTCCGAAGAAAGAAAGAAATAAAAGAAAAGGGATATAACCTATCCAACCACAAGGTTTTTTGTTTGGTTTGTTACGTATATTTTCTCTCTATAATTCCACACAATTTCTCTCTATGGGAAAAGAAAAATTATTTTTTTTGGTAATAAAACAAATAAAAAATTAAAACAACGACACGTCAAATTATAACTTTGAGTTGGAACAATTCAATATCATCAAAGTTGTTAAAAGGAAAAATTGCACTGACACATCAATTATTTTACTGTATTTATCATTCGTAGCTATACTTTTAACAAATTTATTATTCATAGCTATATTTGAATTTTATAGCAAATTCATGAAACAAAGGATTAATTATTTTAAACTGAAGCAAGAGAGCAACAAGCACTCTGTCACGACCCAATTTAGGATTGTGACCGGCGCTTAGGAGCAAGTGCTCCCAAGTAAGTCTCATCGATATTTTACAGAAAATTGGACAGAGTTTTTTCTGTTTTTGGACTATCCCAAAAATTTTCTGTCTTAAGTCAGCGACCAAACAACTTAATAGCAATTCAACTAGCAATTGACAACTTACCAATTAGCCAAAATAAGCCTCCACCATCACTAATCAATACACTAACAACCAGAAATACTAATCTACCTCCAACTTTCATAATAAAGGATGATACTCAATATAAGACAATAATAACAAAAAAATACTCATGACACTAAATTATTGACCATGGAGTGACTCTAAGAATCCAAAGAAAAAAACCATAACAATTGATAAAAATCTCCGCCCACGCGAACAAGTGCGAGACTCACCAAGAATTCTCAACCTGTGCACTCTAATTAACGAAATCCTCGCCTGCGTCAACTGCTGTCTTTGTGAAAAAATTAGCGGGGAATGAGTCACTAGCTCAGTGAGTAATAACACTTAACAACAACCGTTTTTAATTTGGGGACAAGTCAGAAAATATGCTAGTATATCAAACAGAAAACAACATAAAAATTCCCTTTAAAAAACAATAAATAATTTTCATCCTAATCATACTTTTCTTGTTGTATAATACAAATACAATTCAGTAATAAGCTCGATAACCACTATACAATATCAGTATTCATATTTTTAGGAGGTTTCAATGAACGGATCATGTAATCGGTATAACTGTGGACTTCTTCGCAAGAAGTCAAATATGATGATAGTCCCTGCTCGAGGGAAATCAGTAATAGTATGCTAGTTCTACCTTCCCACTAAAGAGTGCTATAACGGTAATCGGTAATTACAAGGTACACCAAGTCTAATGAACCCGCCGTTAGCTACGGGATCATTCAAAGTCTAATCCTATTTATACTTGTCTCTGTAATCCATATATACTCGTAGAAAATATTTTAAAACAATATAGGGCATTTCGGTTCTTATCAAATAATATAATTTCTTTTTGATAACAGTAAACTCAAGTAACGGTATAACAGATCTAGTGATAATGAAAATATTTAAAACCAAGGTATTCATCTCAAATAACTATTTCGGTATCATATCGAGTAAAAGACTTGTCCCACATGCAACTTAAAATAAACGGTAACATATTCATATTAGAAATCATGTGTAAATCATGCAAGTTATGAAAACACAAACAGCGGTAAGATTACTACTCACATTACTCGTGCCGAAATACCAAATGCTTCACCTCGAGCGATTCGTACAAATTCCTCCAACAAATCTATAATTACATAATATCGATCTCATGTTAATTTCTTATTTAGGCTAATTCATAGCTATTTTAGAATACCCAACCCTCGAGGTTTTATGTTTGACTCTTAATTTGCCCAGAATAATTCTTATTGGTATTTAATTTCTTATACCTTGTGAAACCCTTCAAATATATGAACTGAGATTAAAAGAATTACTAGAAGAAAAGAACCCAGATGAGAAATTCGAGTATTACCTGTAAAAACTAGTACGTATTTAAGATTTCTCAAGATTTGGTTCTAGCTTCTTTCTTCTTCTCCCTTTCTTTCCTTCTCTGTTTTTTTTTCCGTTCTGAAGCTTCTACAGCGTTAAACTCAGAAGACCTTTCTTTTCTTTTGTTTTGTTGTTTGAAGCTTTCTTCTTCTTTCCTTAGAAGGGTGCAGATAACCCTTTTTAAATTTGTAATGGGCTTCGGCCCGTGGTCTTGCTTCCTTGCTTTTCTTCCTTTTTTTTATTAGTTCTTATTTTATTTTTAATAGATGGTTTCTTCTTATTATTATTATTATTATTATTATACTAATGACCAATACACCCTTATTAAAAATATAGGGTATTACATCCACCCCACCTATGGAATTCGATCCCTAAATTTAACTCAAGTTCGTACATGTAGACTGAAACAAATAGGGGTACTTGACTCGAATAGTGTCTTCTATTTCCCAAGTAGCTTCTTCAACTGTATGATTTTTCTATAAGACTTTCAGGAACACGATTTCTTTTGACCGTAAGTTTTCTTATTTGTCTATCAACAATAGCCATTGTCTCCTCCTCGTAAGATAACTTCTCATCGAGTGGTATAGTCGGTGCTTCAATCACCTGAGATGAGTCTGATATACATTTTCTTACCATTGAGACGTGAAACACTGGATGAATAAAGGACAACTGAGGAGGATGTGCCAAACGATAAGCCACCATTCCCACTCGGTCTAATATCTCATATTGTCATATAAACCTAGGGCTCAACTTGCCTCTTTTCCCAAACCGCGTCACACCTTTCATAGGGGAGACTCGTAGGAACACTTTGTCCCTAATTGTGAACACTAAATCTCTTCTTCTCTTATCAGCATAAAACTTTTGTCTACTTTGAGCTGCAAGAAATATTTGTCTGATCAACTAAACCTTGTCCGTAGCTTCTTGTACTAGGTGGGGTCCCAATAAGTTAGTCTCACCAGATTCAAACCATTCGATAGGAGAATGACATCTTCTACCATACAATGCTTCATACGGTGCCATTTGAATACTGGACTGGAAGCTATTGTTGTAAGCAAATTCAGCTAAAGTTAGATAAGTGCCCCAACTACCTCCAAACTCAAGAATACAAGCTCTCAACATGTCCTCCAAAATCTGAATAGTATGTTCAGACTGCCCGTCTGTCTGTGGATAAAATGCAGTACTAAGATCTACTTATGTACCCAATGCTTCTTGAAAAGATTTTCAAAAGCGTGAAGTGAACTGTGATCCTCTATTAGAGATGATAGATACTAGAACTCCGTGAAGTCGGACAATTTCGTTCATAAATATCTGTGCATATCTGACTCCACCATATGTAGTCTTTACCGGCAAAAAGTGTGATGATTTCGTTAGTCGATCTACAATCACCCATACCGAGCCATAACCTCTAAGGGTTCGTGGTAGCCCGATGACAAAATTCATAGTAATTCTTTCCCATTTTCACTCTAGAATCTCAATTTGTTGTAGTAGTTCTGCGGGTTGCTGATACTCAGCCTTGACCTGCTGACAAGTTAAACAACTAGAAACAAAGTTAGCAACATCTTTCTTCATACCTTCCGACCAATAGAATTGCTTCAGGTTATGGTACATTTTTGTGGATCCAGGATGTATAGTGTATTTAGTGTTGTGAGCTTCTTTAAGAATAGCATGTCTTAATCCATCTACGTCTGCTACACATAGCTTGTCACCCATTCGAAGAACACCATCACTTTCAACAATCATATCCTTGCTTTTACCAGCTAAGGCCTCATTTATGTATTTGCATAATCGTTCATCCTCATATTGGGTGGCCTTAATGCGCTCAACTAATGAAGACTTAGCCTGAACACAAGCCAACAATGCATCTGAATTTTCGACACTAAATCTAATACCTGTATCTTCTACTCTATGAATATCTTTGGCCAAAAGTCTCTTTGCAGGGGCTATATGTGCCAAACTCCCCATAGATTTTCTACTTAATGCATCAACCACCACATTGGCTTTTCCAGGATGATACAAAATAGAACAATTATAGTCTATGAGTAATTCCATCCAACGACGCTACTGAAGATTCAGATCTCTCTGCTGAAAGATATACTTAAGACTTTTATGGTCAGTATAAATCTCACAAGTTTCGCCGTATAGATAATGTCTCCAAATTTTTAGAGCAAATACCACTGCAGCCATCTCTAAATCATGTGTAGTGTAGTTTTGCTCGTGCCTTTTCAATTGTCTTGAAGCATAAGCTATAACACGACCATTTTGCATGAGAACACATCCAAATCCCACCCTCGAGGCATCACAGAATACTGTAAATTCTCCAGAACCTGATGGTAAGGCTAATATTGGTGGAGTTGTCAAACATGTTTTGAGTTTTTGAAAGCTCTGCTCACATTCCTCCGTCCACTGAAACTTTGCATTTTTCTGTGTTATCTTGGTCAGCGACGCTGCTATTCTGGAGAAATCCTGCACAAAACGCCTGTAATAGCCTACTAAGCCTAAAAAGCTGCAAATCTCTGTAGGAGAAGTAGGCCTGGGCCATTTCTGCACAGCTTCAGTCTTCTTAGGATCTACCATAATTCCATTCTTGGATACAGTATGCCCCAAAAATACTACCGAGTCTAGCAAGAATTCACACTTCGAGAACTTAGCATAAAGTCGATGTTCTCGCAATGTCTGCAACACAGTCTTGAGATAATTCTCATTTTCTCCTTGGCTATGAGAATATATCAGGATATCATCAATAAATACTATTACAAATCTATCCAGAAATGGCTTGAAAACCCTATTCATTAAATCTATGAATGTAGTTAGAGCATTTGTCAGTCCGAAAGGCATCACAAGAAACTCATAGTGCCCTTATCGACTCCTGAAAGCGGTCTTAGAAATATCTTCATCTTTGATTCTAAGTTGATGATAACTAGAACGTAGGTCAATCTTTGAGAAGTTGGCAGCTCCTTGTAACTGATCAAACATGTCATCTATACCGGGCAAAGGATATTTATTGCGTATTGTTATCTTGTTCAGCTGCATGTAGTTAATGCACATTCTCAGGGATCCGTCTTTCTTCCTTACGAACAGTACTGGTGCACCCCATGGTGATACACTAGGTCTAATAAAACCCTTATCTAACAAATCTTGTAACTGGTTCTTTAGCTCCCTCAACTCTGCTGGCGCCATTCGATATGGGAGTATCGATATGGGTTGTGTCTCAGGTAGCAAATCAATACCAAAGTCTATTTATTATACTGGAGGCAATCCTGGTAATTCCTCAGGAAATACATTAAAAACTTCTCTCACTACGGGTACATTTTCTATACTAACCGTTTCCTTTCTTGTGTCATTTACAATAGCTAAGAGACCCAAGCAACCTTTCTTCAGAAGTCGTTGAGCTTTCATAAAAGATATAATTTTGCAAGTCTCTGAAACTTGACTCCCTCTTAGAATAAAGTTGGGTTCATTTGGTATCTCAAACCTTTATCTTTGCATGACAATCGACTATAGCATATCAAGAAGATAACCAATCCATTTCCATCAGCATGTCAAAGTCAATCATATCAAGTACAATAAGGTCAGCTAGAGTATCTCTACCCTCAACCGGAATCTGACAAGCACAATACACATATTCAACTAATAGAGACTCTACGACATGAGTAGCAACTAGAAAAGGATCATTCAACAGCTCAGGCTGTCTACTAAATCTCAAAGCAAAGTACGAGGACACATAGGAATGAGTAGATCCTGGATCAATCATTGCAAGTGCATCAAATGAATAGACAGAAAGAATACCTGTAACCACTGCATTCGAGGCTTGAGCATCCTATCTAGTAAATGCAAAAACTCTCGCCTGACCTCTACCAGCATTTTCTTGTCCTTGATTCATAGTAGCACGGTCTACAACACCTCAAGCTCTATTTCCTGTACCTGTAGCACCTGAAGTATTACGAGTAGTCTAAGTCGGTGCAGCTGACTGAATAGAAGCCTGGTTGAAATTTCTTAGAGGCTGAGGGCAATCCCTCAAGTGATGTCCCAACTGGCCACACCGAAAGCACTCTCCTATTAGAACACGACATTAGCCCAAATGTGATCTACCACAGGTCTGGCAGACTGGAGTAATGGCATATATCTGCCCAGAATTACGATGTCTAGATACTGACGATCCTCTAGTACCCTGTCTATAATGTGGTCTGCATGTGGACTGTGAATACATGTGTGTCCCCGTCTGAGAACCCTGTTGTTGTTGTCCCTCATTTCCTGCTCTTCTATTTTTACTAAAACCGCCATTGAAAGCCCCTCCTGTCTTAGCCTTCTTACGTAATTCACTAGCTGTACGCTCCTCATGTCCCTTGTTTTCAATCTTTCTAGCAAGGTCAACTACATCAGGGTAGGATAAAGTCTTCATCTATGGGGCTATTGCAGTGTATAGACGACCAACCAATCCATCAACAAACCTCTGAATTCGAGCTTCTTCGGTAGGTACTAAGTGAGGAGCATATATAGCCAGCTTACAAAACTTAGTGTTATATGTTGACACATCCATATCTGGAGTCTGAACCAATCTCTCAAAGTCTCTAGCATGTTGTTGCATTAGACTGTCTGGAAGAAAATAATTTTTGAACAACTTAGTGAACTTGTCCCATGTCAGTGGTGATGCTCCTACCGGCTTTCCTAGCAATATAGTTTCATATCATGTGTTGGCCATATCCTCTAGTTTGTATACTGCGAGCTCCACGACTCTCTCACTAGAATATCCAAGAGCACGTAATACCTAAAGTGTCCCATCCAAGAAACTTTGAGGATCTGCTGAATTATTGGGACATGTGAATTTTGGTGATTTCAATTTTAGGAACTCGTGTAGGGATACTTCCTTATTCCCGAAAGGCTGATTCTATGTAGGTGCTTGTGTCTGTAAAATAGCCTGAGGAGTTGAACTTCATCCCTGAGTAGGCACCAATGCCTCTAACACATTCAATAACCTTGCCACTGCATATGTAGGTAAAGCAAAAATAGGTACAATAGTTGGCACTGGTGGTGGAGCGTTCTAAACTCCCGTCTCTTGTACTTGATCTGGCATAACAGCTTGAGTTTGACCCATGTTCCCAACTTGAGGTTGAGGAGCAGTCTATCTTCTATTTCGATGAACCCAACTTGACCGCCACCCTGGGTACTACCATGTCTAGCATCACGTCCAGCAGATGAGGGTGTGCATGTCCTAGCCATCTACGAAAGAAATATTCTAAAGTCAATCTCAAGTTATCTCAACGCACGATCAAAGAATGGAAGAAGGGAAAACATTCCTAGATGTTCAGTAGCCTCAAGATCATAAGTATGGACGCCTACATACTCATGAACAAGACTCTACTAAACATTACTCTATATCTCGGGACTTAAAGCCTAAGCTCTGATACCAATTTTGTCACGACCCAATTTAGGATCATGACAGGCGCTTAGAAGCAAGTGCTCCCAAGTAAGCCTTATCGGTATTTTACAGAAAATCGGATAGGGTTTACCTTATTTTTGGACTATCCCAAAAATTTCCTATTTCAAATCAGCGACCAAACAATCTAATAGCAATTCAAATGGCAATTGACAACTTACCAATTATCCAAAATAAGTCTCCACCATTACTAATCAACACACTAAACAACCATAAATACTAATCTACCTCCAACTTTCATGATAAAGGACGATACTTAATATAAAACTATAATAACAAAAGAATACTCATGATACTAAATTATTGACTATGGAGCGACTCTAAAAATTCAAAGAAAAGACCATAACAATTGATAAAAGTCTCCGCCCACGCGAACAAGTGTGAGGCTCACCAAGAATTCTCAACCTGTGCACTCTAATTAACGAAATCCTCGCCTGCGTCAACTGCTATCTCTGTGAAAAAAATTAACGGGGAATGAGTCGCTAGCTCAGTGAGTAATAACACCTAACCACAAGCGTTTTTAATTTGGGAACAAGTCAGAAAATATGCTAGTATATCAAACAGAAAACAACATAAAAATGCCCTTTCAAAAACAATAAATAATTTTCACCCTCATCATACTTTTCTTGTAGTATAATACAAATACAATATAGTAATAAACTCGGTAACCACTGTTGATACCCAATTTTATCCTACCTTTCTTCTAATTAATTTTCTGGTGCTCCCTAGTCATTAATAATTTAATGCTCTATTTTAATTATTCGTTATCTTTTATTGTTATAGTTATTGGAGTGATTATTATTATTATTATTATTATTATTATTATAATAACTACTACTACTATTGTTGCTATAATAATGTCTTCGTACAATTAACATTAATATAAATATAATTATTATTAGGTCAGTTTAATATATAATATTATATATGATCTAAGTTTTCCTTTTAGAGTGTTTGCGCGCTCGATCCTTTTAAAAGGATTATTCTCATAAATAATAGCATTCTTTGTTTATTACAAAAATAACAGATTATATTAAATAACGTTTATATATATATATATATATATATATATATATGTGTGTGTGTGTGTGTGTGTGTGTGTGTGTATGTGTGTTGCACATAAAATATACATTATATAACACAACATATAGTACTATATTATACACATTATATACTTCTAATATTTTTGGAGTTTCGTCAAGTTTTGAAAGTTATGTTTAATTTTTTTGGTTACTATTTTAAATGGTCATAGTTAAAGGATTATAAAATATCAAGAATAATTTAAAGTGGATATAAAATCATGCCAATAGGTTTGCGTAATTGGTACGATGGATTATTTTCAAGATGTTTGCAAATACATGATTTTAATTTTAATCCATACATCTCTACCACTTCATGTAATTTTTTTTATTTTTTTATAATATATTAGTTTTACTGCTAAAATATATATTTATTTATTATTATTATTTATATATGATTTTTTTAAGTCTAAGTTGTTAAGATATGGGAGCAAAATTAAATTAATTTGAAGAAGGAAAATGCCATAAACTCAAACCAACTTCATAGCCCAATGTTATCCCATGCGTGCAAGATTTGTTTTTATTTTATTTTTTTCTTTTTTAAAAGGATTAATTTAAATGAGCCCAAATGAATAACCTTCAGATTTTTTACTGGAGCCCAATTCCCATGGGCCCAATTCGGCCTAGCTAAAGCATCATCCTCAATGAGTTAGGGTTTAGAGTTTTCATCAGTCACTCCCTTTCACACGCTTGATCCCTTTTGAGTGAAATTCCAATTTTTCTTTCTCCTATAAGCAGAAATCACTCCTCCATATTTGAGCAAGTTCTTTATCTCTTCTTTACCTTTTCTCTTCACATCACGTGAAGCCTGCTGAATCCATCCAAAATTCAACGTTCGATTTCAACGTTTTGCTTTAACCAAGACTCAAAAACCAGAAATTTAAACTCCCGCTCATGAAACCCTAGATCAATACTTTTCACCTATAAATACATCCTAAAGTTTCAGCCGAGATCCATCGGAGAATCCCCTCAAAAAATTAATTTTTTACCATCTAAAAGTAATTTCCCAGCTAAGTTAGAAGAGGAATAGATCTGAAGCCTTGCAAGCCTCAAGTTCACTGCCCCATAAAAGGTAAACTCCGACCTTTTCTGATTATGTTCTTTCACTTAAGGAATTAGTGTTTGCTTAGAAAGCATGTCTTAGGTTTTATTTTCCGTGGCTGCATTAGAGTAGGTTGGTAAAATTTTGATATTGCTGGAAAAGGTATGATTTAAGCTCATGTAGTATTCATATTCATTTTTGTGATTAAACATGTTATTAGTTATACTATTTTTTGACTTTACAAGAGTCATGGCATTTGGATGTAATCTTGACCTCCTGTTCTTTTATTTTTGTTCTGCTTAGACTTATGTGTTTGATATAGATGATTAAATACATAAGAAAATAAATACTAAGACTCCAGAATAGATTTTCTACTTAAGAAGCTTGAAGTCATTTATGTTAGAACCTTGGCAAAAGAAGTTAGTGAATTTCCTATGTTAAATAGGTTTGATTCGTATTTTTTTTAGAAGTTTATGGTTTATAATCTATGCTAACAGAATGTTAGAAATTTTTTTTTTTTGTAGCAATATGTTATTTTAAGATCTCGATTAGAACTTATATTACTTTTTTTCCTTTACACATCAAGAATACCTTTATACTTTCAAACTTATTTTAAAAAATATTTTTGCTGTTAGAATATTGATATGACTACATTACTTGTTTTCTTTTGAAGCGAGGTATATGCATGACTGCTTTTCTATCCTCTCATTTGAAGAATTAGAAATATTACTTTAGGTTAAAAACACTAGACATCATGTATATAGAATTTAAGACACTACCAAATCCAAAATGACTTTATACTTTAGTATATTAGTTTGAATATCCAGAAAGTTTCTCTTTATATGAAGTTGAAATAGTATTTAGTTCTTTTCCATAAACATGTTGAGTGGATAACAATTTGTAAAGTTTTAAAGGTGTGGTCTTCCCTGTTTGTGATCATCGACAGTGGGTGCATCTTGGTAGGAGCAATAGATTTATTTTCAATATATTTGATGTCCATGCTTATTAGGAGTTAATGATAAAACTTGTTATCATGTATTTAATGGTAAAAACTAAAGACTAAAGAAAATTGAATAACAATAAATATTACTTCATTTTGTTTAAGAATCATATTGCTCTTCTCTGACCATTCTTCATTCTCCTCTTCTGTCTTTCTTCGTTTTGCATGACACATGGGAGCATTCTTGAGTCCTGCTTTGAGACTCGACGACGACATCGCAGCACTGTACCCGCATGGAGTCATCACACTTTTCATATTCTCACTGCCTGATGTAACGACAAAACAACAAAATTATCCCGCATGGGATGCTGGCGGAAAGCCAGTCAATTGTCCTTTTGATTTCTACATTAATCACAATGTTGCTTCTTTGTGTTTGGTGACAGTTTAAATAGTCATATGTTAGAACCTTAATTGTTATGTGATATTATATCAACTGAGATAGGTGTTTACTTCTAGATAATAATATAGATACTCATCATATCACGTAGAACATGTTATCTAGACATAGGGATATAAAGAATTTGGTTAGCTTGTTCAGGTTTGAGGTATTAGAATTGAACTGTAAGTCTGCTTAAAATATTGAGTGTCGTTTTTTTTTCCTTTAACCAACAACATTGGTGTTTCAACTATGGAATTGTTTTCTTATTTGAACTTTGGAATTATCTTTGAAAAATGGGCAAAACGTGAGGTTAACCAAATGTACTACATTAAATTAATCTACTTCTTTACATGCACTTAGACTTGTAAAACTCTTAGATATAAACAATTATTCTTAAACACACCTTTGAGTCTTAACCTTAATCAATTTAAGTTCGGTCGGTTAACCATTTAAATATGGATCTTAAAGAGTGCCTCACACCTTCTCTTTAGGATAATTAGAACCCTTACCTAGAACCTTTAGGTTAAGTAAACAATTACAAAGTTATTCTTTAAGTTACTTTAATCAATATTAGGTGTCCTAATTTACCATAATTAATTAGGTGGCGACTCTTTAAATTAATTAAACCTCAGAATCGCTAATACGTTATACTCTAATTTGACCCGATTTAAATTGGGTATAACAGCCACTGTATAATATCAGTATTCACATTTTTCACATTTTTGGGAGGTTTCAATGAACGGATCATGTAATCGGTATAACTGTAGATTATTTTTCTGTAACTTAAAATAAACGGTAACATATTCATATTAGAAATCATGTGTAAATCAATGAAGGGTGCAGATAACCCTTTTTAAATTTGTAATGGGCTTCAGCCCTTTGTCTTACTTCCTTACTTTTTTTCCTTTTTTTTTATTAGTTCTTATTTTATTTTTAATAGATGGTTAATGACCAATACACCCTTATTAAATAGGATATTACACACTCATAGCTCAATTGGTTAGAGTCTCTACTAAGCTATTGAAGGTTTTGAGTTCGAATCTCAACAAGAACATTTTATTTTTCTGTATTTCGCCTTAGTTGTATTCATTACGTGAACAAATATAATTGATACAAGTTATATCTTTTATATATATACTCATGTAGTATCCTTTGTATATACTCATATATATACAGTTGATACAAGTTATATTCTTTGTATACACTCCTGTATTTCGCATTGACTACAGTTGATATGTATTGAACGAATACAGTTAACAAAGTTATATTCGTTGCGCCATGAAATGCTCTGCTCTACACTATAGTGGTTTACGAAAATTAGGCTAGCTTAGTTTAGTCCAACCCGTATTTCATGGGCCTTGAAATTTGATGGGTTGGGATTGGCTAGCCCTTCATCTTGTCTAATCTTCTCTGTTTGTGGAAGAATTGTTTTTTAAATCTAAATTTGAACCTAGAATTGTAACATTTCTAATATATGATGGTGTGTAAGTAAGTGAAAATTTCAAAAGCATAAAATTTTAAGACACTATCTCAATATTACATAAAGCTTCATAGTATTCAAGAAAGTCGATTGACTTTATTTGCAAACAAAAGAGTTTAGCTGTTAATAAACTTTGATACGGTCAACCAAATTCTAAGAAATTACTAATCAATAAGTGAAATAGAGGAAAAGACACTTCAAAATTTCAAATTAGAAAATTTAACCCAAACCATGGATTGACGTAAATAAAAATATACATATCCAATAGTCACATACATATAGTATATGGCTAACAGGAAAAAAAAACCTGAAGGATTCCTAATAAATCAACATGAATTGGATTCTTTAATCCTGTCGAAATAAGTATTATTGTGTCAATAAAGTGCCGGGACTGTACAAACTAATTTAAACTACGAGCTAAACAATGTAAAATTCAAGTAAATTCATTTCAAGAAACATTATCCCAACAATTCAACTCTTTCTTAATATTTTTATATTTTAAATTTGGATTAAAAAGTTTGATAAATAGTAATAATACTTCCAAAATAACAGTTCCTCTCAAAGTTTTCTCTCGCGGCACGTTAACGTGGCTTTGCTAACGTATGCAGCTGGAAGCCATGGGAGGAAGACGACGACCTAAACAGAATCTAGCAAAAATTCTGATTACCGATCCGAGATCTGCAGATACAAGGAAAGCAGTAATGGAGTTTTTTGTTTCACCAAAAGGAGTGAGAATTAAGGAACCACCAGAAAACACCACTCCGAGGAACATGATGAGTGAAAAGAACAGGTTAGTACCAGATCCAATTATCAACAATGGGAAGCTGAAAGCAGTGATAGCTACGCCTGAAGCTAGTAGTGGAATAGATCGTAGTTCTGGGAGCAGAATGGCAGAGATGAACTCTAAAACACCAAATACCAATATAACAATGCCATGCAACATCACTTGAGAGAGAGTGCATATTTAGGTAGTTGTCTGAACAACATCACTCCCGGAGTATAGGCTAGAGTCATAACCGAGGGTTTAGAGGTTGGATTAGAGATAACGATATCTCGAGTGCAATCTAAGTGAACTGTAATGCGAATCTAACTAGCGTAGCTTGAGAGAGTGCGTCTAGTAAATTATCATAATTACTTAAGAGAGATTTATGATAGCTGGAGAGTTCGTGATTGATAGAGGCAACTAAGTCAACGTTATAAGAATTATACAACCAAGGAAATCAACGACGGGGGAAATCATAACTCTAGAACTACTTAATTTAGTCTCCAACCCTTTATTTTGTTAGTTGATAATTTTACTGCTTTGTAGTATTTCCTATTTAATTAGTTAGAAATATAAATCGCAATCTTTATAATTTAGAAAATTATTCAATCTTGTCTTCTTGGTGATATTAAACAGATACATCTAAGCCTTAGTTCTCTGTGGGATTCGACTTCGGACTTTTAGACCAGATTATATTTGCAGCGAACGCTTATCCTTTTTAGGACTAGAGTTTGGAATTATCAAATTTTGGCGCCGTTGTCGGGAACTAATAGTGTAGTTGTAGCTGTATATATTGCTGGGGTTCAAGTTTGAACTTTTATTTTGTTTTGTTTTATTTTTTGTGTTTTTTTTATAACTGTTGATTCGAGAAACATGACACCTTGGAATTATGGGAATTTAGGTGTCGATAACTCTACTATTGATCTTCATATATATTGTGAAGAAAACCACCCGTGGTAAAATTTTCAAAACGTTCCTAAGAACGAGTTATGTGCACCAAATCAATCTTATTTGTGGAATGTGTGTGATGTGCGTGGTGGTAAAAATGGTCACCTTCATGGTTGTGCTTATATTTCTTATTTTCCCCCAACCTCTTACTATGATGGTTATACCTTTTCTTGTGAAGTTAATAGGAACAAAGAACCTGGGAATGCGGACCTGAAGGAGATCAAGGATATGCTAAAGTGCTTTATGGAATAAAACAATGAGAAACAATTGCACATTGAAAGGCAAGAGGAAACTATTTGCAAGTTGGAGGCTCAACTGAGTCAAGTGGTTGGAGCTTTTAAGGCTCAACAAGCCAATATTGAGGATAATAGCCAAGAAGAACATGGATTTGAGGTGTTAATTGGGGAAGTCAGAGTATAACATCAAAGACCTAGCCAACTACAATTTGAGGATGTCAAGAGACTAGAGTAAACCAAGGACATTGAAGATACAAATTTTTTTGACTCTAGTATCATTGATGTTGAGGATGTTGAAAACCCTGAAGTTCATGTGTTTGAGTGCATTGGTCCACACTCCAAACATTTTCCACATTATGTTTGGATGGTGATATGGAAATAGAGTCATCTAAACCAATTAAGAAGTCTAGGAATGAGGAACAAGGTTCATATATTGGAATTCTCCTTGCCAGAAAGTCAAGATTACACACCTCATAAAAAGGCGAAGGAGTGCAGAATACTACATTATTTCCTTGGGCCAGTTAGATTCGTTCCACCGCCCCATGACCATAATAATAAGCTTGAATCAAAACTTGGGGTCATAAGCTCGAGGTGGAGGCAAAAAGTGATTCGCGTCTTGCCGCAATGTTAAATCAAGCGGTTGTTGGGAGACAACCCAGCTTTATTATTATTATTTTTTAAATTGTAATATTTGTTAGTGTCAATTTTTTATTTTCTAGTAGCATGAAAATCAAAGGTATTGGAAGGATGCAACAACAAACCAAATAGTTGGAACTAAGTGTGTGGTACCCGCACGAAGGACCAAGCTTCGGTAAAGTCTGAGTACCCCATGAACTGCTAGTGCTTCGGTCTTTGGCCTACCAGGGAGTTTCTTTTACCCTCTTGTATATATGGGAGTGAATTGGGGACAATGCATAATTTAAAGTGTGGGATGAGGAGATTGTCTGGGTGGCTTTTCATGATACTTAAGCTGTGTTTGTTTAATTAAATAAAATTTTTTTAAAAAAAGATTGGACTTTTCCTAATGACAGATCTTCTAGACAGTTTTTTTGAGGGAAGTAAGTCTAAAGAAAATACCAAAAAGATTTTTTGTTTTGTTTTAGGTAGTGTAGTAACTCCCCTTTGATTTTTCTTTGGGCCACGGTTCTTTTCCAAGGGTTTTATTTGAACCGGGTGTAGTTATTTTTTTTTAGGGAATAGGAGTCATTGTGTTGTGTTTTGAATTGAAGCAATATCTCTTGACTTTGTTATGCCTTGAGAATAGTGAGTATTTTGGGTGTGACGTTTAGGCTCAGTTGGATAGAACTTGCCCCGTATCTTTGCAAAGTGAAATAGTAGTTTCGTTCAGTCTAGGAAGTGATATAGGCATTTCTTTATTGAGCCAGATAAGTATATTTTACCTGCCTAATTGTTATGTATCGTAGTTAACCCATTTGAGCCTCAAATCCTATTTCTTTGGAAACCACATTATAAGTCTTACCCAATTGTTTGAATTGACTATCTATTTGAACCTTTTAACCTCTCATAAGCACTTGATTTGTGATGATTTATTTAAAAGTTAAAGTATGAGGTGATTGGTTTGGCTTTTGAGTGGAACTAACGAAATCAGGAGAAAGGTGCACTGTTTTGAACAAGTAAGAGCCACTTGAATTGAAAAACAAAATATAGTTGTATTCCTGTGAAGAAAAAAAGGATTTCTTTAATAAGTGGTGACTCTTGCTGTAATTGTGCTTAAAGAAGTATGTGGTAATATACATTGATGTGAAGGTGATGTTTTGTTTTGACATAAGTACGGGGTTTGAATGTTAAAGTATATGTATTAAAGTGCTTAGGGAGGTGTAGTCACTCTTATATCTAAATATATCCTACCCGTCCTGTAGCCTACATTACAACCAAATAAAGTCCTAATTGATCCTAGAATGAAAGAGCTCGATTAGTGGAGTAAGACACTATGTGCAACCTTATGGTACATCTTTTGTGGCATATAAATATTATTTCTGAGAGTGAGTGATTTTTTTATCTTGAGTTCCTAAGTGTTCTTAAATTTTATTGTGTGGAACTACTCTCTTTTGTTGTGTGAGGGCACTTGATTCATGAAGTAAAGGTAATGTCAGTGACCTCTATTGTAGAGTAAGTGGGTGAGTTGTAAATATCTCGTAGTACTTGTGAGTCAAATATTGAGGTGAAGATGTTACACTTTTCTGCTTAGTCTATTTAAATACTCTTGGTGTGATGAGTTAGGAGAATTTTTTAAAAAGGTCGTGTCTATAAAAAGTGTAGTTTGATTGTGTACTGTCTAATAACATAGATAATACTTTTTTGCTCAATATATGGTTGGAAAGCTAACTCAAAGGGGTACAACTCATGTTTTACGTTTTTTCAAATTCTAAATGGAACAAGGTCAAAAACGCGATTGAAACTGCGACTGCGGACCTGATGCGGATGGAGACAAAATATAACCCAACTACTAGCGCTGGCTTAGCGCGGCCGCGCTAGTCCAGACGGAAAAACATATCTGAAGGGTACTTTTGGAAGTTCAAGACCAATCTCCTCAACCTATAAAAGGTTTAGTTCGTTCAAAAGAGCGAAGAATAAGTTTTTAGGGTTTAGAACAAGGAAAAAAACAAGAGATACAATAGGAACAAGGTTTCTTCTACAAGTTTTTCTTTCCTCTTCCCATTTAGAGGTTGGATTATTGGTTATGACCTTTAGTATTATAGTTTTACATACTATTATGAGTAGCTAAATCTTTTAATCTAAGGTTTTGGTGAAACCCGTTGGG
>MU715276.1:4651-24010 GCA_026770625.1 Nicotiana glauca
CACATTAAAATAGTAAATTAACAACTAAATATACTAAGGGTTAGAGATAAAATTAAGGAGGTCTAGAGTTATGATTTCCCCAATTGTCGGAATCCTTCTCGCTATGTCTTCTATAATTTCGCCTAAGTATTCTCTACCAATCATGAGCACTCTTATTACCGTAAATCTCTTCCGAGTAATTACGACAATTTGCTAGACGCACTCTCCCAAGCTACGCTAGCTGGCTTTTAATACAGCTCACTTCAGATCACACCCAAGGTTTCGTTATCCCTAATCCCACCTTTAAACCCTCGATTATTGATACCTCATATACTCTGGGAGTGGTTTTGTTCAACAATGACCTAAATATGCACTCTCTCCCGAGTTATGCATATTAAATAGGCACGGCTAATTGAGAGCTCTTCAACCAACCACAATATATACGTAGTTGAACAAATAGAGAAAAGCTATGGCTCAATTATATAAAAACATAACAAGAATTTATCCTACAAAAGGTTCTATCAAAACTCTAGATAACAAATTAGCTATTCATAATAGTATGTAAAAATACAATACTAAAAGTCATAACCAACAATGAAAAATAGGAAGAGGAAGGAAAAAAACTTGTAGAAGAATTCTCCGCCTTGCTCCCTGTGTGTTGTTGCCTCCAAGGGTGTTGTCTAACCCTAAAGTAGTGTCTCTTGCCTCCTTAGGTTTAATTTGTGTCTAAAATATGTCCAATCCTCAAAAATACCGTTTTTCCATGTATATATACCAAGTAGGGTCGGGTCCAAACACTTATACCTTCTCTACGCGAAAAAGGACAAGTTTTAGTCCTGGATGGCTGCGGTTCTACCGCGGTCGTGGTCAAACCGCGGCCAAACACCCTCTTAGGTTCTTCAGTCGTCCAAGAATGCCTTCTGCCGCGGTTCTGCCGCGGTCGCGGTGAAACCACGATTTTTCACCCTGTTACCTTTGGAATTTGGAAAAATGCAAAACATAAAAATTGTATCCCTTTGAGTTATCTTTCCAACCATATATTATGGAGCTTAAAATAGAGTTCTGAGTGAAAAGTTATATGCATTTTACTAGATAGTGCGCAATATCCCTCATCGAGTCTTCGTTTGTTCTCAACTATCAAATTTGACCCCCGAACACGATCCCGGCTTAATTCCTTGAGCTTTTACTTAGACTTCAAAGCTTCAAATCACTTAAATTCATTCCATAACATCTATATAGCTCGAAATCACACCTACAAGGCATAAAACACACAATTAGTGCAAAACACTAGCGATTAAAGCGCAAACTCTACTAAAGTGCAGTAAATTAGAGTGTAATAATCGACTAAAACACGTAATTATAGCCTATCATCAACTATACAATGGTTCATCTAGCAAACAAAAATTATGTATTAATTATATGATTATTTATATAAAAATTACTTTTCCAGTTGTGGCTTAATGAATGGCCACTTACTAAAGTGTACTTAAACCGTCAGTTAATTAGGTAGAAGCCGAAACAATAAGTAAATGTTGGCCTAAAATATTATTATATATTTATGCGTAGTTTTTCTTTCCCATTTTATTCCTTATGGGTTCGAGTCTTCCTTTGCAAGTACTATAGAGCTATCAAGACACACTATTAAAGTTTTTGGGAGATGGTGGAGGAGATGAAGGTGACAAGAGATGTGTCTATTTTCAATAATCAGTTCGAATTCATATCGAGGTGATCGATTATAAAAGATATTCATCGTGTTAGGAGTTTGGTGAAGCGGTGTATAAAGAGGAAGGGGGACTTATGCATGATGTTCATCGACCTAGAAAAAACTCATGACAAAGTCCCAAAGTGAGGTCCTATGGAGATGTTTAGATGTTAGAGGTGTACTTGTTGCATATACTAGGGCAATTAAAGACATGTATGATAGAATCAAGACCCGTGTAAGGACAGTTAGATTGAACTCTTGATACCTCCCGGTCATGATGGGGTTACACCAGAGATCAACTCTCAACCCATTTGGTGATGGATAAGTTGATGTGACACACTCAAATGGAGTTACCTTGGTGCATATTATTTACTTATGACATAGTATTGATTGAAGACACAGGGCAGAGTTAACGTTGGCTAGAGTTTGGAGGCATACACGGGAGTCTAAAGATTTCAGATTAAACATGACAAAAACAGAATACTTAGAATGCAAGTTTATTGAATAACTCGGGCGGCTGACGTGGAAGTGAGGTTGGATACACAGTCATTCCAATAGAGGAAGTTTGAAGTATCTTGGGTCAATAATCCAAGATAATGAGGAGATTGACGATGATGTCGTACATCGTATTGGAACGAAATGGATAAAATAGAGACTTACATGTGATATCCTGTGTGATAAGAATGTACCACTTACACTTAAATTTAAGTTCTATAAAGTTGTTGTTAGACTGAATATATTGTACGGAGTGGAATGTTTGTCAATCAAGACCTCTCATATTTAGAAAATAAAAGTAACATAAATGAGGATGTTCAGATGGATATATGAGCATACTAGGAGAAATATGATTAAGAATGAATATATTTGGGACAAGGTAGGAGTGACCTTTGTGGTGGACAAAATGCGGAAAGCGAGGCTGAGATTCAGACATGTGAAAAGAAGATATATAGATGTGCATATGAGGAGGTGTGAGAGGTTTTGGGTATGGTAGGGTCTAAGAGAGTTAGATGTAGGCCGAAAAAGTATTTGGCAAGGTGATTAAGCAGGACATGACAAATTATCAACTTATCGAAGGCATAACCCTTGATAGGATGGTATGGAAGTCAAGAAAATTAGTAAATAATCGAGCGTATTTCTCTTTCATACATGTATTATTTTTTCATACCTGTAGTACTAGTGCAGTCTAATATTTCATATTCTTAGATCTTTATTACTACCTGTTATTTCTTTTGCTTCAGTTATTTTGTTTTCTGGTTGTGGCTACTGCTTCTCATTCCAATGGCTTCTTCACAACTATTTATTTTAAACTATTGTAATTATGCTTTTCTTGAGCTGAGTATTTATCGAAAATAGTCTTTTTACATTCATAATGTAAGGGTAGGATATACATACATGCTATCCTTCTAAACCTCACTTGTAGGATTATATGAGTATATTATTGTTGTTGTTTGTTTGTTTTTCGAGTCTTCTTTAAAAAAAATATATTTCTCTTTTATTGCCCCAGTAAGGAACTCTATATTGATGATCATTTTTATATTTTATTATTATTTGGTGAAAGAGTATTAATAAAAATTACAATTATATTTTTATTAGTTATTGTTAAACAAACCCAAAAAAATCGCCCTAAGTCCAACTTTGATTCTCTTGGAAAATAAAGTTTAGTTACGCAGACTAAGGCCAAGCTTATTTTTGGCCAAAAGTGCTTTTTTTGCCAAAAGCACTTTTGGCCAAAAATTGAAGTGTTAGGTCAAGCTTCTCGAAGGAAAAAAAGTATTTTTGGGGAGAAGCAGAAGCAGTTTTGAAGAAGCAGAAAAAAGTACCTTCTCTCCAAAAGTACTTTTTTGACAAGCACTTTTGAGAAAAATATACTTAGAAGCAGTTTTTAACAGCTTGGCCAAACACTAATTGCTGCTCAGAAGTGCTTTTCAAACTAATTAGCCAAACACAAACTGCTTTTCACCAAAAGTACTTTTGAGAAAAGCACTTTTGAAAAAAAGTGCTTCTCAAAATAAGCTGATTTTCGCAGCTTGGCCAAACGGGCTATAAATGTCTTTCTTTTTTGTGTGTTTTACAAAAAGAAGAAGAAAAATCTTCTCATTTAAGGAAAAAGAAGATTAAAGAGGAAGGGAGAGTAATTCTTTTTTTGCTGTTTGTTCTTACCCATATGAAAAATAAGACCAAGTAAGTTTTTAAAGATAAAGGAATTAACTGCTATGGTAAAACTGCTCTCAGCTACACATAAACGTGTAGTAACTTTTCCAAAGAAGTTATTTTATTCCAAAATTCTATATCTCCCCAAATGGGTTGGGATAGCCCACATAGAGCAATCCGATATCCAAATTTAATATCCAACATCTTCCACTTCGTTCATAATGGGCTGGACTCAAACCAGTATCATGAATAAATAACACTTTTAATGCATATAGACAAGTAGTTTGTGTGACTTGCGAGCATCAAGAACTAGAATATATTTCAAACCTATTAAGGTTATTCTAAAGCGCTATGTAGAAATCTGATCATGATCAGAAAGGATTCACTACTAACATGAGGATCTTATTACTCATTATACCCCATACATCACCCTCTACTATAGTAGCTAGTTACTCTATCTATCATCCTCGAAATACGTGAACTCGAGTTCATGTTTAACTTTGCATTCATAATTACACTTAATACCCTAGTGGTAAGTGTAATGGTCAACTTATTCTTAGTTGTCTTCCCTTTCTACTCAAATCCTTCCATTCCAGATCAACTGTTTTCCTAGTCATGCACTGCATTTCCGAATCACTCATGATTGTTAATGACATGCTAAAGTAACAATATTGATTAGCACTTCAAGAGACAGTAAAAGGTCAAAAGATATTCCAATAAAAGTTAATATAACTTCTTTTGGATCCCACACAATGAAGAAGTAGGGATTCATTCTTCTATTATCCCACCGGTCGATAGCACACGTGGTATGAAACACATGTTACAGTGTTTTTACCTTATATTGGTGTGTGTATCTTATTCTTTTAATCATTAAACATCATACAGATCTTGGTCTAGACATCTTCAAATGTCTAACCTAGGTTTGTCACTTCAATAATCGTCAAATCTAACCTTTTGGAGACTCTCACATCTGACTTACAAAACAAGTCATAATCAACCGGTAGAATTCGTAAGTCTGACTAGTCGTCAAGATCGACCTTTACAACTAAATTTAACCTCGCATTATCCAAGGTTCTATAAGGTCTCATCTCTCATCTCTTCACGACTCTTAACGTAAGAGGCAATTGCTCGTGCGAGAGAGCCAATCTTGTGACTTATTCGACACACTTTAAAATTATCATCTCATGCATACGTGATATAAGTATAAATTCAAAAGTCAAATATTGATGAGCACATTATAATAATAAAGTTAATTTAAAAAACATAAATATGTTCATAACTTCATATCCTTCGAAAAATTAGAGCCATAACATGTTTCTATATCACGATACTAATCCCGAACCCGGTCGTGATGGCGCCTCTCGTGAAGACAAGGCCAGCCGACACTTTTCATTTTCGAATTATTAACAGATAAACATTTAAGAACAGTCTAAACATGATAAGAATAAATTCGAAATACCCAATAATAACATAAATACGCGGAAGAACAACTATACACAGCCCTAACAGGGGTGTCACTAGTCATGAGCATCTATAAGTCCGAATACAATTCCGGTAAGAACCATAAACTAGTACAAATGTCTGAAAAGGGAACAAAAGTAATAGAGGAACAGAGACACAGGGCTACAGACGTCAACAACTACCTTGTAATCTCCAAACGTATGCCTGAAACTGGAGGAATCAGCACTCGGGAGCTGAACCAGCTATGCTTGAATCTGCACATATGGTGCAGGGAGTAAAGTGAGTACTCCAACTCAGTGAGTAACAAATGTAAATAACGACTGAAAGTAATAAAACACGCCAGGCACACGACATTCTATAATAAAGCAGTAAAATCATTTAAAAATAGTAAGCCAACAAAAAGTCAAGTAAAATCCTCTTTCAACAAGTAAACAAGTAATTGACAGGTAATTAAGGTAAAGTAAACAAATAGAAGTTCACCCCTCGGGTACAGTATCACCACATCCGCCCATGTGGCAACATCTCAGAACAATAACAGCCCATCGGGCTCAATCTCACATCACAATGAGTGCCCGCACTTACTAGGGGTGTGCAGACTCCTGGAGGGGCCCCTTACAGCCCAAGCGCAATAAAAAGCCATCGTGTGGTATCAAAACTAGGCCCTCGACCTCATATAAATCAAGCCATTTCGTGGCGTACATATCTCAGGCCCTCGACCTCAAATCAGTATCAGTGTTTCCTTACAATGTAGGCCACCGGCCTTACTCAGTCAAAAATTATCACAAGCCCCTCGGGCGATAGTAAAATAGTGTTTCTCAGCTCAAACATCATTTAAAACTCAAAACTGAGTAAAAATGGCTAAGTAGTAAAATAGTGCAAAAATAAAATGACTGAGTTCAAATGATAAGTCAAAACAGTGAGGAAATATCAATAAAAAGCCCCGAAGGGTTCACATAGTTGGCACTAGGCCCAAATATGCATTCACCCCAAATAATGATGATAGCAGATAGTTTTCAATCAAATACGCGGTAAAATAATCAATCGGGACGGACCAAGTCACAATCCCCAATAGTGCACGATCCCACGCTCGTCATCAAGCATGTGTCTCACCTCAATATAGCACTACGATGTGCAATGCGGGGTTTCAAACCCTCAGAACATCATTTACAATTATTACTCACCTCGAACCGGCTAAATCTCTAGCTCATGACGCCTTTGCCCCTCGAATCGGCCTCCACGCGCGTCGAATCTATCCAAAGTCAGAAACGTCAAAATTTGCTAAGGGATCAAAGCCCAAGTGAAGGCAATCAATAAAGGGCACAAATTCCAAAATTACCAAAACCGACCCCCCGGTCCATGTCTTGAAATTCAAAAATTTTCACACCAATTTATTCCTTGTCTCCCCACGAGTTCATACATATCAAGAATATCGGAGTCCAAATGACCCCTCAAATCCTCATTTAAGGCCTCTTAAACTCAAGCCCTAGTCCCTAATTTTCTTCCTTAATCCCCACTAAAATCATGATTAAACAGTGGAAAAATGGTCTTAAACCCAAGTAATTAAGCTCATGGAATATTCCTCTCGAAATCTTATGCCTTAGCCTCTTTTCCCGTCTTCAAAATGTTGAACTTAGCAAAATTCCACGAAGAAAACAACATATAGCTTTTGGCCATGGATTATCGCATCTGTGACCATTCCACCGCTTCTGCGGTACCGCATATGCGGTCTTTCCTCCGCATCTGCGAGAATCACTTAACGGGTCAAATTTCGCATTTACGGTCAACTCTTCGCACCTGCACCTTCGCAGGTGCGGTGGGTGCGGTCAATCCACCGCATCTGCGGTTCCTGACTCTCCCTCTCAAATCTGGTTCTGCGACTTCCACTTCCACACGTGCGGTGCCAAACCTACGGTCCCCAACCCGCAGGTGCGAAAACACCAGAAGCATCAATCTCAGTAGCTGCAATAACACCTCAAACTCTCCGTTAACCACCTGAAATCACCCCGAGGCCTCCGGGACCTCAACCAAAAGCATAAACATAACCTAATACCTTATTCAAACTTGTTCCAGTCATCAACCACTTCAAACAACATGTCAACCAAAACACCTCGAATTCAAGCCTAAGTTTCTAAAAACTTTTGAATAACGCTTTTGATAAAAAATCCAACCAAACCACGTCCGAATAACCTGAAATTTTACACACACATCCCAAATGACACAAAGAAGCTACTGCAACTTTCAGAATTCCATTCTGACCTCTATATCAAAATCTTTCCTACCAACCAGAAATCGCCAAAAGAATCAACTTCGCCAATTCAAGCCTAAATATTCTCCAAACTTCCAAAACACATTCCGATCACACTCCTAAGTCATAAATCACCTCCTGAATCTAAACGAACAATCAAAACTCACATCTGAGCCCTCTAACATATAAGTCAACATCCGGTTGACTTTTCCAACTCAAACTTTCTTAAAAGAGACTAGGTGTCTCAAACTTTAACAAATCCTTTCCGAACCCTAACCAATCAACCCAATCACATATAGGGCCACTATACAAAGCAATTAGAAGCAGAAATGGGGGAAACAGAGTGGAAACCTCATAAGACGACTGGTCGGATCATCACATTCTCAAACATGTCTTTAGATATCGCCTTTGTAAAAAGATCAACTATCATGCTTCACGTAGGAATATATTGTAAATTTATCTCTCCACTTGCTACCATGTCTCTTACAAAGATATACTTGATTTCAATGTGTTTGGTCTTGCTATGATACTTAGGGTATTTTTTGTATGCAATAGCCACTTGACTATCACAATATGGAGTCATGGGACCCTAAGAGTTCTTTGTAATATCCAAATGCTCAAGAATCTCTTCAATAAAACAACGCTTTGTACTGAAGACACACAATACATGAACTCAACTTCCATCATCGAAAGGGATGTACAATATTGTTTTTTACTTTTCATGAAATAACACCACCATTAAGTAAGAAAGCATAATCGGATATTGATTTTCTATCATTCCGGTCACCAACCCAATCAGCATTTGTATAAACTCTCAAATATAAATCATTTACACTATGATGATGGGTTTTTAATGTATTTTTTTTATGTTTTGATGATCTCACAAACTTACTATTAAGAACCAGATAGGAAACCTGGCACACTTAATATGCATTGCTAATGAACGAATTCCAGCCAGGACTCCAGTTAATGTGAACTGTTGCAAGTGTAGAAAATAGAAAAACAAGACAGGGACCTGATCCCTTGTGTTTCCCTAACAACAGTACGAAAGTCAATTGTGCACAGCTGGAAAGTGACTGTCACAGAAACAGTGCACACATTGCAGCAGTTTTGCAGTCACTTGTCCTTTGACCGACCAAGTGCTTACATCATTCAAGTGATGTCATCAAATGTATATTAACAAGAGTATTACAACAAAAATCACTTGAAAACTTGAGAATTTACTTCAAGCATTCAAGCGTCCTATGATAGCAAATTTAATTCTCATGAGCCTCAAGAACAAAGTTAAACACTAATACAGACTAGTTCGTAAATTTAGTATTTTGTTGTACTTAGTTGAGTTGTAACTTTGTAATTATTCTTCATTGTAATCCTATATTGCTTAGCTAGAAGTGTTGCTTAGGAACCCCTTTGTAAAACCATAAACCATTTGTGTTTGTGTCGTGACTAGACTTAATCATAAGTTGAAGTTTTTGTAATAAGTGTATTGCAAAGTGGCTTGTAATAGGTGAATTACGAGCTAGTGAGGGATTGAGAGTTTAATTCCTCGATTACATAGTTTGTAATCTAAAAGTTGCTCATAGTGAAGTTGAAATCCTATCAGTGTAGGTCGTGATTTTTTATCCCCCTGAGCAGGGATTTTTCCGCGTAAAAATTCATGTCTTATTTACTTACTATTTTATTAGTATTCTCAGTGGAAACTCATAGAGGACCTGATACTCTATAGTTTGGTGGACTCATATAAACTATCAATTAGTTTCCTTCATGTATCTGAAAATTTTCTTCAAAACTTTCCAATGATCTCTTCCAAGATTCGATTGGTACCTGCTAACCAGACCTACGGCATAACCAATGTTTCGGAAAATACACATCATAGCATACATCAAGCTCCTGACATCACTTGAATACGGAACTTGAGATATGTCTTCCTTTTTATTTTAAGTCTTTGTACACATTTCATGACTTAAAGTTTCACCTCTCGCTATAGGAGTATCCATGGATTTGCAACTATTCATGCGAAAACGCTCCAAAATTTTCTTTATATAGGTTTCTTGAGTTAGACTCAATAACTTTTTGGAATGATTTCTTTGGATATTAACACTGAGAATATAGTCTGCCTCACCCATATTTTTCATATCAAATAACTATGAAAGCCATAAATTGATAGTTTTCAAATACTATAAATTATTTTCGACCAATAAAATATTGTCCACGTAAAGAGAAAAAATTACGAACATCTCATTGTACTTCTTCACATAAATGCAAAGATCTTCATTGATAAATGGTGAAACCATATAAAATCACCTCTTTATGAAATTTCAAATACCATTCCTTGAAGATTATAGATCTTTTTTGGCCTTTAATGATGAATCCTATAGGCACCATGTTAGATTTCCTCGTTTAATTCTCCATTGAGAAAATTTGTCTTCACGTCCATTTGCTATAATTGCATATCCAAGCATGTAACAATAGCCAAAAGTAAGCGAGGTAAACTTTACAACTAGTGAAAATGTTTCCCCATAATCTATTTTAGCTTCTTGAGTAAAACCTTTTGCCATTAATCGAACCTTGTATCTTTATATTGACTCTTCCGTTTTGCATTTAACTTTGAGAATCCACTTTTTCCCAGTGACTATATGACCAGGGGGAAGTCAAATAGATCCTATACTTTTTTAGTTTTCATGGACTCTAATTCTTCTTTCATTGCTCCATTCACTTATCTTTTTTCAGGGCTCGATAATGCCTCAGTCACATACTTTGGCTCATCCATTCAGTGGGAGACACAAAGAAAACATGATCTTCAATCTCGTATGTACGTGTGGGTATATTTAGTCTGATACTTTCGTAGTTGAAATTCAAATTCTTCAGGAGGATTTTGGGATTGAGAACTCCCCACTCCCACTTGGATCAAGACCAAGATCTTGATCTATTTGATTATCAACTGTGTCATAAGACACTTACTAACTATCTGAGTTCAACATTTCATAATGAGGTTCTCCATTCTTTACCTCTCCCTTCTTTGGAAAATTATTTTCCAGAAATGTGACATCTCGTGATTCAATTTCAGTAAAACTTCCATCCTCTAATTCACTAATGAACACATATCCTTTGGAGTGTTCTTAATATCATATAAAGGTACATTTCTTACCTTTTGGACCTAATTAACCAAACTCGCTAAAGAAATATTTTACACATGCAGTGTGGTTTAAGACCAATTCCCAAGTCATAAGGAATGGAAGAAATTGATTTAGAAGGCACTTTTTTCAATATGTAGGTTGCAGTCAATAACGCATCTCCCCAAAATGAGATAGGTAAATTTGTCTGCGCCATCACGGACCTTATCATGTCTAATAGTGTTCTATTCCTCTTTTCTGTTGCACCATTTTGTTGAGGTGTGTAAGGAATAGTTAACTATTTGGTGATGCTTTTTCATTACACAATTCGTCAAATTATTTTGATAGATATTCATGCCCTTTATCTATTCTTAAGGTCTTAATACTTCGGTCTAATTGATTCGCAACTTCATTCAAATATTTCTTAAAGCATTCTAGTACTTCAGATTTATGAGAAATCATATAGACATAAGCAAAGCGCGTGAAAATCCTCAATAAACGTAATGAAATATAAAGCATGATACCTAGCCCTCACATTCATTGGACCACATAAATCAGAATGGATTAATTGCAATAAAAACAACCCTCTTAGTCCTTCTAAATGGTTTATGTGTAATCTTTCCAGCAAGACAATTTTCACAAATTGACGTTTCAATTCTAGAGAAAGAACCTAAATGTCCTTTCTTAGATAATCTATCCATTCGATCCAACCCTGTGTGAACTAATTTTGCATGACATGTAATAATATCAGCATCATTATTACTATAATAATATGCCATAACACAACAATCAACATATTAATTATACGTAGAAGAATTACAATCTAACATAATAAAACCATTATAACGATGTCTAAAACTATATAAAAATATTTCCTAGATTAATTCTAAGACCATTGCGACTAAAGTTCAAGTTGAAATCTAAATCTAGAAGAATAGACACAAAAACTTTGTTTCGTTGATTCTCTGGAACATTAGGACGTCATGCAACATCAAAGATCGGTCACCAAGCATGTCTATTATGCAAGTGCATATACATTTAACTTCAAACTTTAAATTATTTCTCACATATAAATGCCTTAATCCAGGTGAAATTCGACAAAACTCTATAAAATCTTCTCTATCACGGCTCACATAGTCGGTGGCCCTTGAATCTACAATCCACATAGGATAAGATTGTCACGATCCAAATCCCGAACCTGGTCGTGATGGCGCCTCTCGAGAAGACAAGGCCAGCCATTCAACCCAATTCATTCCTTTAAAGTAATTATTTAACACAATTATAGCACATCATGGTTTATTACTACCAACTAGCGAAAGTATAGAAAATAAAATAAAAATACAGAAATCCAACCCAACTCAGCCCGACATCGGGGTGTTACTAGTCATGAGCATCTATTAGAGTATAAATACAACTACATGGTCTGAAATATAAAAAACAAGACTGATGAACAAAAAGGGAGAAAAGAGGTGCTGCGAACGCTGACAGCCGCCTTGCTAAAACTCTGATAACCCTGTCTCCAATCAACCAAAACCCGCTACCGAGTGTATAAATACCTGCATCTGCACACAAGGTGCAGAGAGTAAAGTGAGTACTCCAACTCAGTGAGTAATAAGGGTAAATAACAATTGAGCAGTAAGAAATCACATAAAGCAAGCCATCATGCTATATAGTAGCAGTGTAAACCCTTTAAGAAAATAATGAAACTGTGAAATCTTTAGAAATATCTTGGCTCGGTTTAAAACCTCTTTTGAAAATGTCTTTTCCAAGAGTTAAGCAAATGAATGCAAAATAAGTAGTGCAAACAAGCACAGAAGTCAGCCCCTTGGGCACAACACTCAATTAACAGATAACACCAGGGTATCAGGTAATTATTGCAAGAAGTAACATACAAGCCAATGAGATAAGAGTGCAGAAATATTATGACAGATAATACAAATAAGAACAAATGCATAAGTTCAATGCAATGCATATGACGGTACACTCTGGTACCCGCTGCGGCGTGCAGCCCGAGCCATCCATTTATTTATCGTCGACGGCGCTTATTGGGGGTGTGTACAGACTCCAGAGGGGCTCCTACAGCCTAAGCGTAATATCAAGCCATCTCGTGGCATCAACCAGGCTCTCGGCCTCAATATCAATATAATCAACCAGGCTCTCGGCCTCAAGATCAATGTAATCAACCAGGCTCTCGGCCTCAATATCAATGTAACACTGCTGCGGCGCACAGCCTGATCCATAAGTATCCTCACAATACAGGCCCTCGCCCTTACTCAGTCAACATAATCACATAAGCCACTCAGGCAACAATAAAGCAAGATGCTCAGCCCCAAAATAATTTATGAAAATATCATTTCGAGTATTTAAGACATAATAACTTGGCTGAGTTTTTAAAACAGTGGAAAATACATGACTGAGTTTAAATATATAATTAAATCAGTGAGGAATTATCGACAACAATCCCTGAAGGGTTCAAATAATTGGCACGAAGCCTAAATATGGCAATCAGCCTAAATTATGATGATAACAAGTAGTTTCAGTCAAATACGTAGTAATTTCATCAATCGGGACGGACCAAGTCACAATCCCCAACGGTGCTCTACCCCAAGCTCACTATCCGGCGTACAAGTTACCTCAATACAGCACTATGGTGTGCAAATCCAGGGTTTCAAACCCTCAGGATGTTATTTATAAACATTACTCACCTCGAACCGTCTATTTCTTTAACTCGTGATGCCTTTGCCCCTCGAATTGGCCTCCGAATGCCTTGAATCTAGCCATTACAATTCGATTCAGTTAATAAAAATCGTAGAAATTTATTCCATATGAAATTCTACATTTTCCACCAAAAATCCGAAATTACACCCAAAATTCGCCCGTGGGGCCCACATCTCGGAACTCGGCAAAAGTTACAAAGTATGAAACCTCATCCAACCACGAGTCCAAACATATAAATTATACCAAAATCCGACAACAATTCTGCCTCCAAATCTAGAATTTTCATTTTTGAAAGGTTTACAATTTTCTCCAATTTCTTCCATTTGATTCACTAATTCATGATGAAAATAACCATAGAATCATTAAATATAATCACTTTTGGATATAGAACACTTACCCAAATCCATATGGTAAAAATCGCTTCGAAAATCGCTTCAATCTGAGCTCCATAGCTTCAAAAATGAGAAAACTCTCGGATTGCCCAATTTATACAACGCCCAGGAATTTTCGCATCTGCGGTACTGTACACCGCAGGTGCAATTTTAACTGTTCACCACAGATGCGGGATTACTGTTCATCGCAGAAGCGGTACTGTTCACCGCATCTGCGAAAATACCAGCTTTTTGCCCAGAAAATTGCAGCAGCTTTTTAGTTCACTAAAAATACTCTAACTCCATCATACAAACTTGGAATTTGACGATTCTTGTTCTTATGAGTCACAAATAATAATACGAACCTATTCCTTCAACCAAAACACAATTTGGAGTTCATTTGCTCAGTGCAATACCCTTTTCACTCGTTAAATAATTAATTCATGTTTCGCATCAAAAACACAATCGGGACTTGATGAAATTAGACCAAACTTTCCAGATCACTCCTATAATTCATTATTAAAATTTTGGAAGTCTCGAAATCGAATTTCGATCTCTAGAACTAAAAATGGACCTTTGGATCATCACATGCTTATGCTCAAAACGACAAAAATCTTCCAAAAACTCTTCCAAAACTTATCCTAGCCTCATGGGATCCCAACCAAACATGCCAACATAATTCATAACATCATTCAAACCTGTTCCAATCATCAAAACACATCAAACAACATCAAATTACGCAAAACTCATCGAATTCAAGCCTAAGTTTTCAAAAATTTCCGAAATACCCTTTCGATCAAAAACCCGACCAAACGATGTCCGAATGAGCTGAAATTTTGCACACACATCCGAAATGACACAATGAAGCTACAGAAACTCTCAAAATTTCATTCCGACACACGGATCAAAATCACACCTATCAACCTGAATTCACCAAAATACTAACTTCGTCAATTCAAGCCTAATTCTACATCGGACCTCCAAAATTACTTCCGGTCACACTCCTAAGTCAAAAATCACCCCTCGAAACTAACCGAACCATCGAAATTCACATCTGAGCCCTCTAACTCATAAGTCAAAGTCCGGTTGACTTTTCCAACTTAAGCCTTCTTAAAAGAGACTAAGTGTCTCATTTGTTATCAAAACCGCTCCAAACCAACTCAATCACATAAGATATGGATGATGAAGCATAAAGAAGTTGAAAATGGGGAAAACGGAGCGGTAACTTACAAGACAATGGGTCGGGTCATCACATCCTCCCCAACTTAAACAAACGTTCGTCCTCGAACGTGCCCAGAGTTGTTCCAAAAGCCAAACAATCACTGAATAACCTTATCATGCATAAACCGGGGGTGATTCCATGTAACCCTATCTCATATTGGTCCAACAACACATTGTAACTAAATTTTTTTTTTGCAATCCAATCTAGTCCACAAACCATAGGACCACATTTCCACTTTTGAAATCTTTCATATGATCAGAATCCCATATTTATACTGTGAATAAGCCCGAACAAGCTGTAATAACCCACACCTGCAACATCAGGTGCTATTACATGATAGACTACATAATTCAAACGTTTGTAGTAATAACTCCTAATCACAGCAGCTGCACACAACACCCGAATACCGATAGAAAAACTCTTATTAACTAAAGTCTCATCTCACACTTTCATATGCTGCCAATGATGACTAAATCACGCTGTAAGCCATAACCATTTCCCATATCAACCATTCATGAAATCATTTCTCCTTTGGCAAATGCTACATCAAATTTCTGAGTCGAAGCTCGATGTTATCCTTCCAACATACCGTAATCGAATCCGTTTGTATTCGTTAATGATCCTTCTAATCTCTTCTAATCCAACACACTACTCTGGTGACATGACACATCAATACAGGCCTAAGCCACAACTCGCACAATACGCGCACCAATAAGCAACAGTCTGAGTATACTAAATTCATGAAAATGACTCAAGTGAAAGAGCTGTACCACAAGCTCACTAGTACCACCAAAACACAAGGCTGAGAACATGTCTCACATCATAGAAACAGAACACTCAAATCTAACCGCGAGGTATTCAGACACTAGTTCACCTGAGACACCCCAAGTCACCATGCTTAAAACCATCAACCAAGCGCAATTTGATGTCTAGTACCACAAATGAATCATCACGCCTACGTAGAAGTACATAATACAATGCCATACCAGTAAACCTCACTATTGCACCATCCAGTTACCTTAGAAAGCAAAAATACCTCAAAGAAGAGAGCCGTTTTGCAAGTTCCACAAGTACCACCCCAACGATATGCTATGAGCTCGTCACTCACAGTGGAACCCAGATACATGAATAGATTAATAGTAACCAGCTCTTCTATAGCTCACATTGACATCAACCTCACGAGCAACTTAGTTGCCAACAACATAATCCACCTGGTACGGTCACAGACCTCCAGTCCAAGCATATCATATAGGAGCAATCCAACAAGTACACCTGTATGTGCTAAATGAAATAAGATTATCATGCTCCTGGACTGGAATAAATAACACTCTATATAATATGCACGAGCAAGCTATGCTGTCACAACTCAAATCCGCAAATTAATGCAGAATAGTAATTACCAAGTTTGTTCTGGAATCTAGCATCTTGGAAATCTCAAGTATATTCCAGATAGTTCTTAACAAAGTTACGAATATGAGAAACATTATACCTTTAAGTTCAATATCCCATTCAAGGCATATCATAGCCTACACATCTTCCGAGCAGGAATATTAACTCGGTACTTGCACACAGGTTCAAACCTCACATATATTCATGTTCACAGCGCATAGTTATCACCATCAATTATCTCGACTAGTGCATCCAAAGAGTCTGGGTCAAATACTCACCTCAAACATGCCACAATTCGAAATAGTATATTTTTGAGAATTCCCCGTCTCTATATTCCTAGATTACATAAATCACCGTAACTGATCACAACCTCAGCACTCAATGGCTGACACATCCCTCAAGTACGATCATTTCATGATAATTATTCTCAAAATTTTCCTACAATGCATAGCAAGATCGAAATATTGGCAGTTGATCAACCAAGTGGGTGTTGTAATACCAATAGACATTTGTTGGTTAAAATATAGTACGCACCCTTCTCAGGTCTTACCGAGCAGTTATAACATTCATCTAAATACTTGAAACTGACTATTTCATCCAAAAATTGTGACCTTCCCTTTAAGAATGAACTACCACCTTGCACATGAAAATATTAAGCATGTACCATACACCACGTCTATCATGCCATCTTGTTGCAAACATAAAATCTCATTAGACTTTCTAGGCTATAGGAAAATTTCATTCCGTGCAGTTAGAAATCTTCTATTTGCTTCCATCTAGAAGGAGTTCACAATATACAATATGTTCCTCGCACCGGTAGAAGATATCCGGTTCGAACTACGGTAAAAACCATCAAGAAAACTTTCTAAATCTGCTCAAACATACCCAAGTTATCAAAATGGAATTCCTCTGGCTTGACCAGGCCATATAGGTTACCAAACCAAGAATACTGCCTGTAATCAATTTGTGCCATCCTTCTTCTCCACAAATAAGACTGGTGCACCTCAAGGTGACACACCAGGCCGAATGAACCCCTTTTCTAGGAGCTCCTGAAGTCACTCTTCAATTCCTTCAGCTCCGCTGGTGCCATACGGTATAGTGGAATAGAAATGGGCTGAGTGTCCGGCACCAAGTCTATACCGAAATCAATATCCCTGTCCGGTGTCATGCCCGGTAGGTCTGCAGGAAATAGGGGTGTGCATTCGAATCGATTTATCGATAAATCGAAATCGAAAAAATTGAAACCATATTGAAACGATAACAATAAGCATATGTACAAATCGATAATCAGTAGGTCAAAATTGAATGCACACCCCTATACTGTAGACACTTGTTAAATGAGTAATTACTAATTTATATTAATCTACACAAATAGGTAATTACTCATTTAACAAGCGTCTACAGTCTAGGGATGTGCATTCGATTTATCGATTCGATTTTGACCCTTATCGATAATTACTTATCGATTATCGATTTGTATATATGCTTATCATTATCGTTTCAATAAGGTTTTGATTTTTTTGATTTCAATTTCGATAACAAATAATCGATTTGATTTATCGATAAATTGATTCGAATGCACAGCCCCACTCTGATACCAACTTGTCACGACCTAAATCGCGAACCTGGTCATGATGACGCCTCTCGTGAAGATAAGGCCAATCAGTCAACCCAATTCATTCCTTTAAAGCAATTATTTAACACAATTATAGTACACCATGGTTTATTAATACCAAATAGCGGAAGTATAGAAAATTAAAAAAAATACAAAAATCTGTAACAACCCGACCCGTCGTCTCAGGTATTTTTGCCCCGTTTTCCCCGTCTTATGCTTCTATATGTTTCATTACATGTGTTTGGTGAATTTGAAGTAATTCGGATAGAGTTTGGTTGGAAATGAGACACTTAGTCTCTTTTAAGAAGACTTAAGTTGGAAAAGTCAACCGGATATTGACTTATGAGTTAGAGGGCTCAGAATTGAATTCCGGTGGTTCGATTAGCTCCGGAAAATGATTTAAGGCTTAGGAGAGCAATCAGAAGTAATTTTGGAGGTCCGGTGAAGAAGTTAGCCTATATTGGCGAAGTTGGACATTTGGCGAATTCCGGTTGATAGGTGATATTTTGATCCGGGAGTCAGAATCGAATTCCGAGAGTTGCAGTAGTTTCGTTAGGTGATTTTGGACTTGTTTGCAAATTTTTCGATCATTCGGACGTCGTTTGGTTGAGTTTTTGATCGAATATGAGTTTCGGAAGTTTTGAAGAAAACTAGGCTTGAATCCGATGTGTTTTAATGGTTTTAGCGTTGTTCGATGCGTTTTGAGGATTGGAACAAGTTCGTATGATGTTATGGGATATATTGGCATGTTTGGTTGAGGTCCCGAGGGCCTCGGGTGAGTTTCAGATGGTCAATCGGACCACTTTGTGCTTTAAAAGATAGCAAAAATTGCAGGTTCATTGTTGCAGAGAATTTGTTCTTCGATCGCGAGTGAGGGGTCGCGATCGCGTAGAAGATTTTTACAGGCTGGTGATTTGCTCTACACGTTCGCATTCAGGGGTCCGCGATCGCGGAAGGTCGGTCATGTGGTGCATCGCGATCGCGTAGAAGGATTTTGAAGGCCCTGGATTTTTGTACTTCGCGATCGCGTGAACTGGGTCGCGATCGCGATGAAGGATTTCTGGACCTGGACAGAAGGGTTTTATAACATTTCACCCGCGAGCATAACTCATTTCTCACCATTTTTGAGCAAAACTTGAGAGCTTTGGGACGGGAATTGAAGGGGTTTCGACTGGGAGTCGTTGGAGGTAAGTTTTATGTGTTAAATTCATGCTTTTATTGAAGAATCATGCTTGAAATTCATGAAAACATAGCAAAATTCTAAGAAATTAGAACTTGGAGCAAAAATCTTAAATTTAGGATTTGGTGGCCCATTTGAACTCCGATTTTGATAAATTTTATATGTACGGACTCGTGGCAAGACGAGGATTCTGAAAATGTAAATTTCATAATT